>JAPMOB010244515.1:0-17489 GCA_029875015.1 Lepomis gibbosus | reverse complement strand
CACACACACACACACACACACACACACACCTGAACTCACCTGAACTCACCTGCCTGCCAAAAACCCTTTATAAAGACTAGATGGTAATTAGATTTAAAATACTGGAAAATTTGTCACTTTCAGTATTAGAAAAGAAAGCACGTAGACATTTAGACTACATACATCATTTTGTAAACATTTGAAATTACATAATTTCACCCATTTGTCAAAAATGTATTTTGATTGGAGTGGATGACATTACAGTGAAATTAATGGTCCATAGGCTGAATAATATTTACTGTACCTGTATGGCATTAATATAATCGCAGGATGAGCATATTTAGTCACATGAGTGTATTCCAATAATTTATAACAGATTAAAGACTCAATATCTAATTTAGTCAGAGCCTCCAAATCAGTTTGGACGTAATGATTTCCTATCTTACATTTTTAGGACCAAAACAGGACTTTCATGGTCTCTAATAACATCTATGCTGAAGATAAATCTGTGTGACTGGTATTTTTTCCACAACACACGCACAAAATTATAGAACGTTCCCTACTTTCATCCACATTATGTCAACTATGTTGTCATCTGACTCTGAGCACACTTCATCGGCCTTGGACATGAAGGTAACGTCTGTCCGTCAAGATTACTGCATGTATAAGAGAGAATACCACAGCTTTGGGAGAGACTCCCTCTCAAATGTTTTATTTATTTGGCTGTGTGTTTGAGCCAAACGCTTTGGTTTGCACTGCATTCCTCTGCTGCCCTTGGAACAGGGGCCAGATATGTGTGGACTGGAAACCCCCGGTGTTTGATGGTGGGAAGTAAATTAATCAATTTTAGGTGGATGCAAAAAAAAGCGCTTGCTCACAGCTTGAAAAGCCGCTGAGTCGTTGTCTGTTCATCTGGTTCACAGTCTGGCCAAGTCTGGGCCCACTGGGTTTGGAGCAAAAGTTTGAGTTTGCCTTAGGAGCTCTATGTGAAGCTTGATGAAAGGGGCTTCATTTATGTTTAAATAAATAATTAATTATAAGTGTTAGGTAAGTTGAATTTAAACTTTTTGTGAGTTACGCTGGTTTTGTAACGTACCAAAGATTTATGGTGTCTAACTCAGAATATAGTTCACTTTTTACAAGTAGGAAATTAAATTGCTTTACTGCTAAATAGCATGAGCACCTTAGCCTGCTGATCTAGAAAGTCTCATATCTATCACTTATTTTGACTCTGTGTCAGTATGGGGTCGTGTTTGCATACAGTTTTTCAGACAGACATGTTGGGGGCACATGTTGAGTTTCTCATGGGAATGGTGTTTGACCAAGACCAGACAGGTTTTGCCATACACACTCATGATTCCCCCACACCCACTAAGCAGCCCAAACAGTAAATCCAACCCTGTGTCTTGCTATATGTCCACTGAGTGGCCTGAAGAGTGTCACTCAGCAACCTCACTCAGCAATGCTAACATAGCTCAGGAGGTTGAAACAATATTACTGTTTAAGCTAAGTGTCAACAGGCAATGCCAAAAATACCTAAATGAACAGTGAACCCTGGTGAAAATATTTATTAAAATACTTTAAATTGTCTTTATATTTATTTAAATTTAAAAAAAGTTTTTCCCCCCATTCTTTTATGACCATATCATGCACAACTCTGCAGGCTAGTTATTGGCAAAGTTATTCTACACAATGACTTGGGTTATATATTTAATGTAAACTAATCTTGCCAGTAAGATCCCATAAAGTTTTCAGTGTTAATGGTCTCAACACAAAGATGCGATTCTTTCACCCTCATACCAATATTTTTTTGCAAAGTAATTATAAAAGGATCCAGAAGGCATGAAACAGAACATAAACCTGAGTCTAACAGTGGTTCCTTTGGGGATAGTAGCAGAGAAGTACAGTGTGGATCCAGGAATTAGCAGCCTGAAACAAGTCACGTCCAGGGGAGTGAATAAATGTTTGCTTTGAACAACATACAATTGTTAAAGTCTGCATTCCAACGCTCAAATAAACTTAATAAGACAAATTAATAGCATGTTAACAAGTATATTTGTCTAGAGGTTTTGCCTCATTGAACATGCATTCTGGGTATGTTTCCAAAATAAAATAGAAAAGCTTAAGAGTATTACTCTGGCCCTGTTTCTACTTCACTAGAGCCCTTTTCAGTACAACTAACTGTATTTTGACTTGGATGAGATTGATTTTTCAAAAATGGATCAGTTTGATGAAATATTATAAGGCATGCCACTGCCATGCTAGTGGAACTACTGATCCGTGTCATTTGACCTTCTGTGCCCCGATCAAGCTGTGAAACCACTCATATATAGTAAGTGCTCCGTCATGTGATATTTGAAACAGCAAAATTTAAGACTTGCTCATTGCAATGACGCCACTATAATTAGTTGATTTGATCCCAGATTCACAACCGCATTGGTTAATTTTGACACGCAAATTTGCTGCTAAAAGATTCCAAACCATCACGACAGAGGGGACCCTTTAAGAGTCTAAAATGAAAAACACTACATTCATATAATCCTCCTTTGCTGAATATGAAGCAACACCAATACCCGTTTCCTCTTAGTATCACAACAGTATTGTACTACCTGCAAGCACTTTAAACACCACCAAACTTCCAGTACCAGCTGTTTAATGAGGTTGTGTGAATACATTTTGGGTGTGACCAGGCACACCCAAAAGGGGCACTATAACTCGCCTTATATTTCCAGAATATTTGGGTGCGTGCACATTTCCTTTTATTTTCGAATATGAACCAGCTCATATTAACTGTCTGGAGTAAAAAATGGCAGCTGTATGACATTCATGCAGCTGGAGGTAAAGGTATGAAATATAATACCCCGAAAAACTATACAACGAGCCAAAATCTTGTCTCTTTTCCATGAAACATGACTTTCAGCGCTGTCCAGACTAATTAAGGGATCATTTTCCCATAAATGATGGATGCCTTTTCTTCCACCTATTCTGTAGGTCACGCTGTAGTGGGTGGGTAAGAATTTACAGCCACCTCCTCCATGGGTAATTTGCAGTGCACATTACAGGCTTTGAAGTATGAAGAGCACCAAACCACAGGTATTTCGGCCCCATGTTGTGAAACAGTTGAAAGTTACATTAGAGAGTCGTGTCATGTGTTTTCTGGAACCTTTGTCAAGTGCGGGCGCATGATATTGAACAGAAATACTTTCTTGTGCATATGACTGAGGCAAAAAATGTTTCCTGCTTGTTTGTCAGATGAAGCCACAAAGCCCTGTTTTGTTTCTGCACTTGATGTAATATTTGCATTAATATCTTCAAAAAAGGCTCACTTTTACGCCTCGCCAGCCAGACAAGGACGCTGCAATCCCAAATTCTGTCTCCTACAGAATCAAAGCTCAAACACACCACTTCTATTTCCACTTAAAGCCTCTAAGACGGAGAGACTGCAGCAATAACACCAAAGCCACTGTGCTTTTTACAGGGTAAAGCACAAAACACAGATGCATCAATTCTTTGGCAAAACAGGGAGTTTATGCATGTGTGTGTGTGCGTCCAGAAACAGCAAAACTGAGGTAGCCAGAAGCAGAAGGGGTTGAAGCAGACAGTGCAAACAATTCCCAGCATTCCTCGGAGGAGCAGAATAAACTGACCCTGGCCTTCTTTTGCCACACAGGCTGAGACACTGATGGAATAGTGCTGTGACGGCCTCCAGCGAAGAAGCCTGTCTGTAACAAGCATGGAGAATTTGTTTTGGTCTGTTTTAGTTTTGTATTACAACCTTAAAATTGCTTTAACAGTTAAATTTAGTAGAGGAAATTTACCCCAGACTGTATTTAATTACCCCTGGCATTGAAATTTAAGGCTCACTGACTGTCTTACAAATATATATAATTCTTGTATTTTTACTTAAACTAGTTTATTTCCTTTGGATAATTTTGCACATGTGGAGGCCCTGGAAGCTCTTTTAAAGGCTAAAAATGGAAAGTTGAAATGTCAGTTTATGAAATAAAGTGCATATCAGTTATTTTAAAGTGCTCCTGCTACATCTTGTAGTAATGTTATATTGTCTAATTCAACACCTTCCCTCGAGTGTTAATGCTTGTTGACGGTAAGTTCTAGTCAGTTTTATATGTTTTTTTTTACTACGAAAGTACATCCCTCATAATAAAAATATTAACATGGTCTTGGAATAATTTGCAAAACTTGCTACATCTAAATGATCTAGTCCCATTAAATGAATTTAATTGGCCATGTTAAAATGCCATGTAACTAAAAAATGTAACTGCCACATGTGACCTGTTCCTTTCCTTTATGTGTGAAGCTTATTGGTTTGTTTTGACTGTGCTGTATTTGTTATCTAAATTGTAACTGGTGTGCTATCTTGGCCAGGTCTCCCTCGGAAAAGAGATTTCGGTCTCAAGGGACTTCCTGGTTAAATAATGGTTAAATAAATAAATAAATTAAAATAATTAAAATATTATTTTTTGTCCTGATTGTATTTCCTTTAAAAGGATAACTTCCCTCCTTAAAAAAAGCTGCCTCCTGTTAAAACAACAAAATACATTGTATCTGCCCTTGAACATGACACTGTACAGAAGCGTATACTGTCTGATCCCCCTTGGCTGGGGAAAGAGCATGGTTCGGGTAAAAATAAGTACTAAGCTTAGGAAACGAATGTGGTCCTGGTGACAAGAAATAAACATTGAGTGTTGGTCGGACAGTCTCCTGAGTCACTGTGGGACCCGTCTTTGGACTGTATATCAACGTCACACCACTTCCTTCTTTGCCCCTGATAGAGAAGCGTCTTAAATACTACGACAGCTGGATGACTTTCTCATTTAAATGTTAACATATGTGTTATTTGGAAGTTTCTAAATATTTTATCTATGCAGGCCACTGTGCTGAGTGTGTGTAGTGAGATAGTGATGCATAAGGGACATTAAATTCCCAAGGGACACTTTACTATCCTTTAAATACAAAGGATCATACAGTGTGACATTTCACTGTAATTTATTATCCAGACTTGACTTCCAGAAATGGAAACAGCTGAAGTCAGCCATCTCCGCGAGACTTTATCAACTCCATCCGGTCTCGCAACTCAGTGCTACAGTGTTGATGTATTAATCTCAACCTGCCTCACATCATATTGATGTCGAGAGAACTCTGTCAACATCATTCTGAGGATCGGGAACAACACAAGACTGAAGGAAGAGTGTGAGAGAAGGACAGAGAGTCAAAACATAGACAGAAAAATAATAAGAACGAAACCAGACCAGAAAAGCAAAGGCAGAAGTCTACTGTTGGTCTCCGCAGTGGGTCTGTGCTTCCTCAGCAGCTTGGCTCTGGACCCTGTTTGTCCAGCTTCGACGGACTCTTCTCTTCATTTGCCAGGAGAACAAGTTTTTATTGGCTCGATCTAGTCGCATGCGGAGAGATTACACGCAGACTGTGTTGACTGAGAAAGAATTTGCCGCCTGAGAACCCTATCTCAGTAACCTTGACATGACTAACATCACTAACACACACAAAATATGGAGTTTTTGTTTGATTTTAATTAATCGAACCACACTGAAATAATGTTTGATAGTCCATAACTATCACACAAAACACAAAATACAGTTTGGACTGAAACTGTTACATCATATTTGTCAACAGCTGCTGTCTGATGTGTCTTGTGAAATTTGAGCAAATATTTAAACAAAAAAAAATGAATTTGAGTCTGTTACATGGACACGGCAAGCAAAGGTGTGTGTGGAGGCAATCTGCTTCCTTTTTAGGGTGATTGGTATTATAGTACATTTTGCATGGGCTGTTCAAAAAATGCTGCCTATAGTGGACATCTCAATGTCTGTCAGTACAGAATGAGCCTCACTCAGACACAAAGATGTTGGCCTCTACATGCAAATGTCCTGAAGTTGATGTGATGGACAGACAGAGGGTCAGTAGAACGTCTCCATCACAGTACAGTTCTGTCTTTGCAAGGATACATTCACTATGAAAGGAATAGATCCTGTGTTTTAGAAAATACAGATAGAAGAGAATATTAACACCACTCTCATATGTGTACAGTAAATATGAAACTAGTACCAACAGCCAGTTAGCCTGGCTTAATGCAAAGACTGGAAGAAATAGTCAAGAAATAGTTTGACCCCTACCTCCCATCCAACTTTTTTTGAATTTCACGCTTTTGGTTAAGGCATAACTGCCGTGTCAAGAATGTTCCCGTTTGTCTCTGTGATATTTAGAAACACCCTACTCAAATGTATGCTAAGTTCTAAAGTGTCAGTTCTGGTCGTTATACTTTGACATTGGCATACCTTTGGATGGAGTGGTCAGAGCACCCATTCGAGCAGCCTGCTATGCATTCCTGCCCTACTCAAATGTATGCTAAATGTCAAAATGTCATGTAATGTTCAGCAAGAAAGCAAATACAGATGCTACAAACAGATGGCATAATTCTGTGGTGAGTGATTCCCGCATATGCAGCCATTGTTCAAATGTTTAGTCTATGGCATTTTATTTTTCATTTTGCTTTCAGAACACGTACAAGACATCCTTCCTTCCTGTCTTCTCCTTCCCTGCTGGATTCCGCCAATGGTGGAAAACAAATGACCTCACTAACAAGTGTTTTGCTCGTTTTGCTTTGCTTTTTCAGATTCTGTGTGTAAGAGATTTACTATGTGTTTAATAAGCTGCTATGAAAGTGTTGAAGTCGTGGATTTTTTTGCAACACCAAATGAATTAAGCATTTAAACATAGTTATGGCTTTCTTTTCTTACCATAGTTCTTTTATAGCAATCACATTATTTAGAGACCATGTGGTTTATACCCTTCACTCTAGTGATTAAAATAAAGCGCTTTCGCGTCTGCGGTCATCCTTGCTGTTTCAGGACCACATTAAAGAGACGCGTCCTCTTGTGAAGTGCTTGCTCTCGGTTTAGGATTTAAGTGCAACTGGCCCAAGAACTGAGCAGCAGCATTCACACTTTGCCTCCACACTGAGATATTGATGCATTCAGTGAAAGCAAATGTGTTCCTGCCTTGCTAGTCTTGGCACGCCTTCTCATACATGTGTCACAGGCCTAACCTCCTCTGGTCTCAGGCCTCGCTCTCACTAATATACTTTTACAGGGTTTTCCTTGGCAGGGGACTGGGGACCATCTTGCCTTGGGTTTCCAAGCCAAACAGAGAAGCGTTACAGGGGAGGACATAGTTAAGGATGGTAGAGTTTGAAACTAAATAACGTCGTCACACAAAAGACACTGTGCTGCTGGATGGCACTCTCTAACCTTGACAATAGTGTTTTAACAGATGTTAGCCCTATATCCCATCAATCACACTCCGTCCTAATTTTTTTCTTCAGATAAACCCAGCCCACCGAGATTAGACAGACAGACAGATAGATCACTTTCTCATTCTTTCTACACACACACACACACACACACAGTATGTTTCTACCAACACTGTTTGTACCAACATAAACTGCAAATTTAGATCATTATTGGTTTAAAAAATATCTAATTCTAAGGAGGACCAAGACTATGAATTTTCAGTGTGTTGTCTAGAGTGGGGCGCAACCTTCATAACTGTACCTCAAAGCTGTTGGTGGGATCCTTTCTCCCTGTCCTCACCATCAGCGGGAAAAGACCCCAGCCACTGTGTTCATAATTGCCAGTAAGTATTAAATCAAAAACATTTACCTGAATCCTCATCTTACATCAAAATACACCTTTGTCAGTCACTGAAAAATGAAATACGTGGTTATCAGGTCGTTTACTTAATAAAAGTACTATTACCACACTGTAAAAAAAACTCATTTATAAGCAAAAGTCTGGCATTGAAAACTTACTTAAGTAAAAGTGTGTAAGTATAATCATGAAATGTATTTAAAGTATTAAAAGTAAAAGTACTCAATACAGAAAAAGGTTTCCAGTGATTTATTTCATTATGACTCCTGCTGATTATTTTATCAATTGATTGATTGTTGGGTTGGTAAAAATTCATAAAATAGTGAGAAATACCTTGACAATTACCGAGAGCCCAAAGTGACACCTTCGCAATGCTTATGATGTCCAACCACTAGCACAAAATTAGAAATAATAAATGGAAAGCATCCTTATAGAAATGTTTGCCATTTGCCTGAAAAATCCAGTTATCGTACATGTTATATAATTGCAGTGGAGTAAAACCAGGACTTCTTAAAATTGCATAAAAGGTGTTATGCAACATTACCTGGCTTTCATCTCCTAGTTTGATTAATCAGAAGCATGTCTTCAGATATAACAATATGTACAAATTTAGATATGTATAAATGGGAGAGTCAGAGGGTCCAAAACACTTTGTTGATTCAGTGCAACGGTGTGAAGTCGAGGGTTAAGGTCACAGCCCTGCCCCCTATTGGTGGCTTAAAATAAATGCACCCATGAAATTTAGTATAGTTGGTACAACAGCTAATGTAACATGCTGTAAAGGTACCAGCAATTAGTCATTTTATGTACAGTACAGTATAAAGTTACAAGCCTATGATATGCTATTATTAATATACTACACAATACCATAACAAGGCTATTGATGCATTAAAACTGTTTGCCTATTTTGTTAACAGGAAAAATGTTGAGGTCATTTCAGAAATGCCTTAATACAGAAGGAAGTTTATCTAGCCACAAGGCGAAAGACATGAGCAATTTGTATATAATCCATGACCCACAATTCCTTGGGCCAGAATCCTGGCTGTCTGCTTGGACTCCTTCCGTAAACAAGATCTGATTTCTGAAATTGACGCATTTGAGGTAACGCTCCCATGCCTCCATTCTGAAAAGCAGTTCAGGGTTCCAGGTTTGGCAAACGCAAGCAAACGACGTCTGAGGAACGCTGAGCCACAGAGAAGAAAAGAGAAATAATGCAGGAATAAAAGGAAAAGGTGATGAACTCTCTGCAGCCAAATCTATCCTTTCAATAATAAATGCATTTCTCACGATAAATTTGAAGCAGAGGCTGACTTTACTGATATTAGACTATTAAGCTATTAAACTTAATGGCAGGATATGGATCCACGATTCCCGCCCTGTGCTTGTATTACTTTGGTCTTGGCCGGGTCATTATGCTTGACCAGCAGACAAAGATCTCAGCAATCAGGGATGTAATGTCTGCATCTATAGATGTGAAGTGAAAAAGGGAAATCCCTCTTCAGGTTCTGGGGATTAGAGTCAGACTGAAAATGAGCCTCCCAGATAGCAGGAAAAGTCAAGGATCAAGACCCAAGTTGGAAAAACACGAGTTCTTAAGCTGTTAAGATAGATGTTACTCCTGTTGTCAAGACTGCGGCCGTTTGTGAAGCAAATCCTGGCAAATAACGGACAAATCTGGCTGTCAGTTCAAACTTACGGGGCCTCGAAACATTTCAACTGTCAGCACAATTTCATCCCACTGCAGACCCTCAGACAGTGAATGTGAGGTGTTGCCCTTCTTCCCCCATGCTCAGACCAATTGCTTGGGAGTTAATTTAAGATTAACAATGTTTCAATGTTGCAGCTTGGGTGTCGAGAATTACTAGTGGGAATCTGCACTGATTCGGCAGTGCTCATGACTCATTTCAAACTGTGACAGAGAAACGTGAGATGCTATAAAGGGTCCATTGGCTCTTGCCAAAATCAGCTCCAAAAATCATAATTCACAGAAATCACAGTATTAGAAAAGTACCAGTCTATTACTACTTTGTGATTATTTAATCTACAGAAAAACCTCAAACTTGTCTAAGTGTTGGAGAGCCACGAGTCAAATGTACTCAAAGGGTCAATTTGTAAAAAGAGCATCAAGGAATTGTTCCTTTTAATCACCATGTCAAACATCAAATTCAATTCAGTTTGTCATGAGGGTCTAGGCTTCAGGTCCCAGTGCTCACAAGCATGTATTCTGACATTTAATCCGAGTCACCGTTGCTACTGCTGTGTAGCTGATCATGACCTTTGACCTCCATTCAGACCAGGACAGGTTTTACATATTAATCCTTTGGAAAACAAATAATGTTCCCAATTCACAGCAATACTTTCACTTATAATAATCATTCGTAATTTATTTTACACCTTTAGTGGAAAACACTTAAGCATAAGCTTCAAAGCATCACACACAAATCTTCAGATGCAAAGCTACTTGAAAAAGTCCATTTTATTTATACATTAAAAATAAACACCCAACATAAGACTCTTCTCTCTAGGACATTTAAAAATCACGTTCAAAAATCAACGTTCAAATTACTTAAGACTAAGTCTACAGCCATGCTAGAGGCTAACCAAGTGTTAGCATGCTAACATTGGTCAGAATGAAGATTTATGGCAACACATCAAGTTATTGTTGAGATATTTAGGTCTAGACCGACCATTGCCACCCTTAGATACCTAAAAAAAAGGTGCGGTGTCGGCAGTCTGCAACAACTATCACTAAAGTGCTTGTGCAAACAATGCCAGCGGAGCTGGTCAACACGTCACCTCCTGCTCGCTATCCTTTTGGATCTCCTAAGACTAGCGTTTTGTGCCCCCTCTTGAGCATCATCTGCAGCTACAGCAGCTCTCTTTCCACTGCTCGAGGAAGCCGCCTGCTGCGATGCGGACAGAGTTTCCTCAGTTTTCACTTTGTGTCGACCTTTAAGTTGTGATGCTGCAGTCTCAGTCTTTGTGGTCACGCAAGGCTTTCTTCTCCCTCTCACAGTGTGTTCAGACACTTGATTTGATTGTTGCTCTTCGACTTTCTCCCGCGACGCTCTGGCTGCTTTTACTGGCTTTGTCGGCCTCTCTGCCGCAGCTCCAGACATCTGTTTTGCCTTCAAAGTTTCTCTTTCACTGTTCTTATTTGCATGATCATCTTTCGGAGTGTTCGGAATGTCTGTTTTACCGTCTGTGTGTTTACTCCTTGTTGATTTACTTTGGTTTGTTGTGTCTTGCAACTTCTCAGTAGATTTAACAGCCTCTCTTTCTTTTCCTCTGCGTTTCACTTTGCTTTTAGTGGCTTGCAGTTCCTCTGAGGTATCTGCTTCCACTTGGAAGTCTGGTGCTTCTTGAGCTTTATAGGCTTCCTGTGAAACCAGAGTACAGTAAATCCTCAAAAGCCTCAGTTACCCATGCAACATTGTTTTTGCTCAATCAGCCAAGTGTGAAGACCAATTATATATGTGTATAATATAAGATCAAAACAGATTCTCACCTCATGTTGAGCAAGTTCAGATTTCAGGTTTGTTAACTGTTTCATCAGCCCCTGTATCTTCCGCTGAAAGCAGATATTAGTAGTAAAACAAATAAATCACTCAAAATGTTACACAGGTTAGAGCTTTTCTTACCTGATTAATGGCAATTAGTCTTTCAAGCTGCCCTCTCTCTTCTAACTCTTTCTTCTGCCTGTGTTTCAGTAATTCAGGTTAGTGTTTAACCCCATATTTTGCTTGCATATTAAAAATGTTAAAATACACAGTGTAGATGGACAATATTTTCAGCCTTCATGAGATAAACTGGTGGACAAAATTGAACGTAGTAAACAATCAGCAATCAGACAAAGTTTACTTTGCGGCAATAAAAATAAATTGTTGCCAATTAGCCATCAAGTTTCATGTTTCAGGTTCCAACATTTGCGTTAGAGGTACTGTTGTACCTTAAGGTAACTTGAAAATATAAACTGAGCTTAGTCTGTCTTCAGGATGTCATCTTACCCTTTGGTTTTTGTACAGACTATACAAACATGTGAATCAGTGAGCTTTAGAGGTGTCTGACAGAGACAAGCTAGCTGCTTCCCCCTGTTACCAGTCTTTATGCTAATAGTTTCATATTTACTGTACATACAGGAGTGGTATAGATCTTCTCATCAAACTCTTGGCTTCCCTTTTTTGATGCTTACTTGTGTGTCCTTCATTTTCCCTACTGTGCGGTACCTGAAGAGAACCATTGTAGCTTTGAAAAATGTTTGGCAATCATGCAAACCAACCCAAATAAAAAGTCTAGTATATAAGGAAACACTGGCATGATCCTTTCATGTGTAATTTGACCACCTTCATTAAGTCAAGATGTGGGCACATAGCTTACTTGTTTATCACCATCTTCTGCAACTGAGTTAGCTCAATCCTCTTCTCATCCATGGCTCTTTGGAGGTTCTCTTTCGTCACCATGGCCAGGAGAGACTTAGCATCTAGGTCTGTTAACTCAGTCAACGGCGATGTCATTTTGAGGACGACCTTTACCCACTCAATGAGCTCCTCACAGGATGGGAACTGACAGAAAGATCAGGGTATTTTTATTTATTTATCCTCTTTCCAGCTACATTTCAAGTGCAAGCAACCCGCACGCTGTTCACACAAGTTTCTTTAGTTTAATTGTTTAATTAACTTATTTAAACAATTCTGCAGGCTCAGTGGGTTTGTGTTTGGATTTGTGAAAGCAACCTGCCTCACAACCTTTGTTGGCCGTTTTTTTTTGTCAGTTTCCACTCTAATAGACTGTAAATGCCAGATCTCAAAGGATCCATCATCTTTAACTTCACATTTATACTATCGTTTACCTTGTAGGGGGAAGAAATATTTGGGAAAAATAATACCATTCCAGGCGCAATATAAAATGCTCGTAAACATGCCTTTACCAGACGCAGGCTTGAACATTCACAGTGTTATGATGTGAGGAAAGCGGATGTACCCTCAGACACAGAACTGCAACAAATCGTGAAGTGGTTGCTGTTGGAGGAAAAACTTTGAATCCTTAAGTTGTTTTTGATGCCAAAAATACAAAAACAAAAAAAGGGACTCACTTTTTTGAGTTCAGCCTGTACTTTCTCCCTGGAAGCACACACCAATTCTGTAGCCATAATTTCCTTCTTTAACAACCTCTGCACCTCTTCCAGGTCTCCCTGAGGACAGTCAGAATATACTATTGCACATCAGCGCACTGCCATCTTGGTAAAAAGGTGCGACTAAAGAACACAGGAATAATCAAACAGCATCAGTGAGTTGAGAAACTCAGAATTACCTGAAGTTTTTTAGTGAGTTTCTCTTCTTTCATCCTTTTAATAAAGTCCAAGTCACCTGGTGTCATTTGATACCCCTTCATCCCTTTCAGCAATGATTCAGGATCACCTCCTTCTGCCTCAAAGGTGTTAAAATCAAAAGTCTTGTAAAGGTTATCTTGACTTCTAGTACCCGCCTGTTGATGAAGTGAGAGGACAACAGATTTGATTTCAGTAAGTGTGGAGTTAAACGGTGCAGTGAAATAATGCACAATCTCTGCATTTACCTCCATATTCTCCGGTGGTTCCTCACAATCCTCACTTGGATCAATATCACAAAAATCCAGGTGTCTCTTTACATCCATCAAAGGAGGAGTTCTGGGGAGCTGTCGACCTGATGGGATGTGGTTGACTGCATAACCGCTGTCTCTCAGAATTTCTAAATATCTATCTGTCATGTCTGCTTGACTTTTAAACCCTTTAAAAACACATTAAAAAGAAAGAAGCAAAATGCTGCAGGTCCTGCATACAAATCTTGCCAGTCAGCTCTGTAAAATCTCTCAGTTCCTTTCCTTCACACTCTCTTTTGTTTGGAGTGGAGTTGCTGTTATTTAATCATCACTACATCGTTTTCACCTGTGGCTCAAGGTTGGCTGAAATTCTCCCTGTGGCCAGTAGATGGCGACAGATTCTTTTAGTTTTTAAAGAACAGGTAGCAGTTGTTGAAAATAACTTAACTTGAAGTAAGGAATATCCAATTTTGTCAGGCCAACAAATAATATTACAAATTTGCATAGTTTAAACAGTTAAAAATGAATTACTCTATAATGAATTCATTATATAGTATGTGTACAATGCTGCATCACTGCCACTACCTCTATTACTACTACTAGACTGTTGCTACTGCTGTTACTTTTGTGTGTACATTGGAAAAACAGAAAAATATCGACCAAAAATTGCGACCAAACTTAGATTGATTACAATAACTCCAGAGTCCAGATTAAAATAATAAAATACACAAGGATGGAAAGTAACTAAGCACATTTACTCGAGTACTGTACTTAAGAACAATTTTGAGATACTTGTACTTTCAAATACCTGAGAACTTCCATTTTGTGTTATTTCATACTTCTTCTTTACTAAATTTTAGAGGCAAATGTTGTACTTTGTCCTGTATGATTATTATGACAGACTTGACAGCTTACTGCAGATTTGGATTTTACATTAAAAAAATCTAATCCTTTCACAAAATATGAACATTTTAAAACTTTTACAGTTTAAACTGTCCAACAGATTATATATTTTGATTAACTTCTACTTAATTAAATTATCTAAGTTCTTATTCCACCACTGCAGAGGGAATTATATGTCAGATATAGTGCAAAAATACACTTGTTGCTCCATTAATAGTGAATTTAAAATTAATTTAAGTGACACCAGTGTAATCCCCATCCACTTCTAGATGAGATTTGATTGATTGACAGTCAGACAGACAGACAGATAGACAGGCAGGTGTGCAGACAGACAGATGGACCCTAATCCAAAATAGTCAGATAGCCAACCAAAACCCTGTCTATCTTTAAACTGAGCTGGTGGTGTTACACTGCCAGTCCCACATGTTTGTGGAGCTCCAGGAACTCTAGAGGAGAGTGCTGAGTCGTAAATACCTCAGTTTTAAAACTGCCCGCTCCCATAATGCTGAGGGAGAGAGGAAGGAGGAAGAGGTCAGAGAGGGTGTGTTTCTGTGTGTGTGTGATAAATTGGTGCTTTATGACATTGGCTTGGCATAGCCAAGTGGAAAATATTTGCATGGTTTTACATTGCAGCTAACAAATCATTCCTCAATAAAAATCAAATTTAAATTGACTTTTCTCATCTTCTTCATACCGACAATTCCTTTCCGGTGTATGTATCTCTTTCTGCCATGTATCTGTCTTTTCACAGGGAGGAAATGTTAAGCAGGTGGTACACTGTGACTTTGAATGGGAGGCCATCCAAGCTTTAGATTTCCAATTATATTGAATTTTTACAGTATTGGCCTCCCATCAGGTTCAGGATTTATTTTAAGGTTCTTGTTTTCACATACAGAGCCCTGCATAGTCAGGGACTTCTGTACATCTCTGACCTGCTTCACTATATCACCAGTAGGTCAGGTCTTCTGACCACGGTTTACTGGTCGTTCCTCGCACTCGGCTAAAAACAAAAGGTGATCATTCCACCTTTGAAGTGAGGAACACTCTTCCTATAAACAGGTTTTGCAGTACCTGCTGACGCCTTTAAAGTGCAGCTGAAGACTCTCTTAAACTGTTTTGTGCCTCGCCTCATGCTGTCTGGTGGCTGGAAATCTTGTGTAAACTGGTTTGTTGTGTTGTTGCTTATACTGTATGACTAGGTGTTTCTTTACTATTTTTATGGTCTTAATTTCTTTTACTCTTGTAAAGTATGTTGTGGCCTTGCTCTGTGACCCTGATAAACGCAACAGGGTTATGTTACAGTCTGATCTTACATTTTTCCTTGTCATACATCTAATACTAGGACTAAAGCTCAACCTTGCAATTCATTTATAAGTCTGTCTCTTTCCTAGTCTTTGACATGAAATTCCACATTAACTGGTGAGGATGCTGACTATTTACCCAGGGCATGTAACAGTACCTTAAGTCTTTTAGTATGATATCATGTGGGTAGCCATCAAGTGCCTATTTAATTCTTGTTTCAAAAGCTGGTAACATTGAAAAGACAGTTTTCAACTAACTCATGGGACTAACATTAGCTTGATTAGCCAACAGCTGATAAAATCTCAGTGGCAGTTTCTCATGGCAGTAATTTCTGTTGCCTGAATCTTGTTGATTTTGCTGTTTAGAATTAAGACATCTTCAAACCAAAGACCCATCGTTTCAAAAATTACAAAAGGATTTTGGATTGTAAATCTGACACTGTTTATTGAAAACTGATTATTTATTTGAGAAGTGATTATGTACTGTGAGAGAACAGCAAGCTCGACAGGCATAGTAAGAGTAACCATAATGCACATTACTCACATCTATTGGACAACAAGACTTTTTACTTTTTGTGTTGGCCACATACTTTAAAAATACAAACTTTAAATGACCCCAAAAATACAAACATGCTAAAATACCACTTTGATTGACATCAAAAGCCTCCTAGACATTTGAACCCTCTTATTTGTGACCCAACAAATCCACACAGGCCATTGTGTTTTGAAAAAGCTCTCCGGTGCCGAGAGAAGTGTCCCAAAAAGGCCATTTACAGCTGCTCCGACATATAGCGTATTGAACAACCCAAGCAGACAGGTCGTAAAGGGACAGATAAAACAGCACCCTGGTGGCTGTAAGACAGAGTGAGGACTGGACAAAGACAGGTGTTCTAACTTACTGAGAGACTAATGGAAAATGGGTTCCCTGGTGCCATTACTGTGAGAATGATGGAGAGTTTTTAGCCTTTTACCCCCAAGATGTGTGTAATTTACAGCAGTTCAGGATGGAACGTTGGCATGGGACTGTTGAAAATGTCCAGCAAATTGTGGCACGTGTTTCATATGAAAATGAACTTCATTGCCCTTGCATTGATTTGATGCATAAAATTATGCTTTTTACTCCAGGATTAAGGCCATGTCAACTGATTGAGTAAGAGCAAATACTGTTTAGAACAATGGCTCCCAACCTTTTTGGCTTGTGATCCCTTAAAACAAAGCAATGTCTATGTACAATCCCTCATCTACTGGTTGCTTATGTTATTCTTTAATTTACCTTTAGAAAGCTGAAGCAGTAAACTCATCTTTTAATTGACTGGAAAATAGCAACAATGAGAGGAAAGTTTGTTTCCTCCTCTGTTAAACGTCTCCCAACCCAAGGCAGGTAACCAGATGATGTTTTATCTTGCTGGCTTTCAAAACTCTTATGATAAAAGAGAGATTAAGACTCTGCAGCTGCATGACCTTATTTCTCATTCCCCATTTATTCAAAACCTCTTTTGGTGGGCTGTTTAGAAGTTGCAACAGCGGTTGTGATTATTCCAGTTGAAAAGGACAGGAAACAAAGGCTAACTACAGATATAAGACAAAACCTTACCACAGGGTCCATTTTGTAGCTGGAGCTTTCAAGTGTATCACACAGCACCTCCTCAGCAGATTCAAAGTTGTTTTTATCAGCTGAGGAATATTATTCAATTTTATCAAAAGCTCCAGAACCGCTTTTGGGCTAGTCTAGGGGTGTGGGACAAACAAAGGTAAACAACCAGATGGAAAAACCAAGGACGACCCAAAACACATGTCAAGTTAAAGTCTTTATTCCAATCAAAGTAACAAAAAGGTATTTAATCAAAAAACACCAGAGAAGATGCCTATATTAAGAAAATTAAATTACAGGATATGCAGCACAATAGGCCACGCAGTCTCCACGGCTCCCACCGTGCTGGGGAAGCACGCGTGGAGGCCACCAGTTTCGCCCAATGTCAGCTGGGATAGGCTCCAGCCCCCCCGCGACCCTGTACGCAGGATAAGCGGTTGACGATGGATGGAT
>JAPMOB010244512.1:0-11899 GCA_029875015.1 Lepomis gibbosus | reverse complement strand
TATGTACCTAGACACTTATTACTACATGTGTTATTTTTCAGTTGAAAAGACATGCAGTTATCATGAAAAAACATACAAGGTATGTTGTGTCTAAATCTCATTACAATCTTTACATGACAAAAGTGTTTCTTCTCCTTTAGAGGAAAAGTGGATTTTGGATTTAAATGAATCACTGTCCTGTAAAGTGTCTTGTTGTGATATCTATCTTTGTGTCTGTAGGTGGGAGAAAGATGGAAGGATGCCGACGATTCCTGCATGTCATTCAGTTGCAGCAAAGAGGGTATTGAGACTGAGAGTAGAGTCTGTCCCACAGAAAACTGTCAGGAGGTACTGCACACCCTAGTAACATCTTACAACCTCATTATACAGAAATAACTTATAACGTATTACTGCATTTCCCACCAGCTAAAGAACGGTTTGTAACTAAAATTATCGAAAGTATTACATAGAACTGCTCTAAGGGGGTAGCTTTTATTGAAATTACAAATAGGAACAAAGAAAAGTTTCTCATTCTCATTTATTGGGTGTGGAAAGAAAAAGTAGAACAACAACCATTTAATATTGTGATTTATTCACCAGGAGGACAGAATCTGGGATGACGATCACTGCTGCTTTACATGTAAGTTAAGTCAAAATCGATAAAATACTGAAGTCATTTGCTGTCCTTGTCACATAGACTTTCTTTTAGTTTGTGGAGTTCGACATTTTAGTTTGAACAATGTAACCATCGAAATTCAAATGTTGGATGTTTAATGTTGGACTCTATAAAGGGGGAAAATATCTTCAAATTTTGGAGTTGTTTTGCTCACACTCATGACGCTTCTTCATATATTAATTTCTTAACTCCAGGTAACCAAAGCTGTGCTCCGAAGGTGACCAGTCTTAATGTCACCGTAGACAACTGTACCACCATCATGCAGATGCCTGCATGTCAGGGCCAATGCATGTCTGAAACCAGGTGATAAGAAATATACCTATCACTGATCAGCAGCAATATTAACACATTCTGAAGATTAGTGTTGAAAGTGAGAACTCAACAAAAGTTGTTTTAATTGTCTCTTTCGACTTTCCTGATTTACTTCTCCACCTGCTCCAACTCTCCTTCTCCCCTCCCTTCACTGCAACAGGGTCGTGTTACAGGGTGGCCTGCAGGTGGAGCAGAAGCACAGATGCTGTAAAGAGCGGAGCTCCGAGACGATATCTGTGACCCTGCAGTGCTTCGACCTCACGACCAGATTCTTCTCTTACAGGCATGTCACCAGCTGTGAGTGCAGAGGCTGTGGTGACCAGTGCTGAAAAGTACAACACAGGCCAGAGCCATGAATAAACAATGTTGTAATGTATCAATTAGATTTCCAAATCAAATTCTAATGTATTCAGATTTTATAGATTTGTACTGAGAAAATAAAGTGAATAACTTACTAATCTCAAAAGTTTGTAGTATCTTCTGTCAGTGCCGTATTAAGTCAGATTTAAATCTACTCAGTTCACACCTTTTCACCCTCAGTATTGGTAGTCACACTGCTCCAGCTATGATAACTTCTATTTCCAAGTCTTCCGGAAGTTAAAGGGTTGTTTCGTGCAAATAACAAAATTCTTAATAGTGATGCCATGTAGGTAATTTAGGGTTTTATTTGCCCATGTTTTGGAATGCTGTACTGTATCTGCCTGTAACTGAGATTTCTGCCGTAATCCTCCAGTACAATTACGGTAAAGGCAATGTACTAAAGCTTTGAAAAATGACATTTGAACTAATTGAGAGTATGGAGTGTCTCATAACAAGTGTGATCAGGTAATGTGCGAGACACAGTGAAAAGCTATTGTTAGAGGCTATCAATAGGACAGGAAGACTTTGATCAGGCATAGGAAACACCCAGCCTTACAAAAGCTGACTTTCTCCAGGAGAGGAAAGCATTTCATACTTTGAAAACAGCAAACTAACAGAAACAGCAGGCTTGTAAAATAAGCTTTGGCCAGCTTCACGCTGCTGCTTTTTGTTGTGTATTCAAAAGGATGGATACTTAGGAGGCTTATGATGTTCACAGAGGAGGATGTGCGAGTGTGCGCAGACTGTGACTGTGTTTGCATTTGGTGAACCTCTGAACCCTTCCGGTGCTGGTTTTACATCCAACCCACTGGACCTTACCCAACCAGGGCAGTCACGTCTGGGTGTGTGTCTGCATGAGTGAGGGGTTGGAGGGCTTTCTATTGACATGATCAACGAGTTCACATGAGTGGCTGGGTTACTGATTACAGGTGATGTTGTAGTTTGTGATAAGACTGTTTTAAGCACAAAGTCCTGCACAGTACAACGCGCCTACAGCTACTTCACCATAACCTTCCAGTTCATCACAGGACCACTGCTGCCTTTCAGGTAAATACTGTCTTGTTTTTAACTACTTCTAAAATGTACCATTTACTGGCGTTTTAGTTTAAATCACTGATATATTGTCTGTATTGTGATTTTGGTAACCAAATTTTAAGCTTAATACCAGTATGTATGAAATAATGGGGACTCAATATTCTTATTTCAGTCCATATAAAATTACACTGATACATACATTAACAATGAACTCTTAATATTAATCTGTCATTTTATTTAACACAAAATAAAGCAAATTGAAAGGTTTTGGGGTTTTTTGTTTTTTTTTAAATTTTGGATATTTTGAAGTAAAATCTATTTAATAAATCAGGTGAAATGAACATTATTTCCCCCAAATTTTGATGTGCTTATAATATCCGTTTTTCTGCAGGTCCGTTGTTGCAGGAGCATCATGAGTGTAGAGACCAAAAAAACACGTGAGGCTTGTTGCTCCAAGCTCAAGGTCAGTGAAATGTTACCCTTTACCTGCATTACAAGGTGCTGGGGAACATCGCTATCTGTTATGGTCTTTATCACATAAGACCATGGTTGTGACCACAAATGGATTCAAACATCTAAAAACCTGGCATAGTGCCAAGTTATAAAAGCTGTAAAACAATTTTTCTTTAACCTTATCTCTATGTATGGGTATTGGTATGACATTTTAATGTCAGTACTATCCCAGTTAAATGCAAAACATTAACAAAAACATGTTTTTCTGTTGACCAAATAAAACTGAAACTTTGACACCATATTAATGAAGTGGGGTTGTTTTTCTCTTGCTCATGGAAGTGGAACAGGGCTTTACATGAGTGTTAATCACAGACAAGTGGATAGATATAAGGTTAATAGTACCTTAAGTGGCACTTAAAGGGCTTTTCAGGAAGAAAAACAGTGGTATGGTTGCAGTGACCTATATTTATACCATGTGACAGTTGTGTTTTATTGGTTCACTTTGTCGACTGTGTAAAAAAATATAACCAGTCTCCTCCAGTGAACCACAAAACCTCTATGCTTTAAAAAGCCTAACTCTGGAGGAACAACTTGTTTACTTGTGGAGTTTTAACTATTAGCAAAGTAGTTAGTCGTTTAACCACATTCACAGCATGGTCTTTGATCTACATCCTTCAACCCCTTTATAGTCTTTAACCATTAAACTATCTTTGTGGCAAGGATGTGGCTGCTCACAAGTAGGATTTGAACTTAAAAATATTGAAAATATTTTACTTCTGTCTTGAGTAAAATTAAACATAGTTGTGTAAAGCAAATTCCAAATAGGTGAAATAGGTTTCACAAAGTATTGTTTCATTTAATTTCCAGAAGACGTCTTTGCATGAATTTAGTCTTTAACTTGCTTGGTTGAGAGATTTGACAAATTGTTTCCTGTGATTCCAAAATCCACGTTCTTTGTCCATCACAAACATGATGGGAAATGACGACAAGAGTAAGATTTGATATATTAGATCGTTTTAGTTGATTGGATTTACATTCACTTACATTAACTTAGTTCTAATGTAAATCCAATCAATGTTGAAAGGAGGTCTGAAGCACTGTAGGTCTTTAAAGGTGTTCCCACACAACACCTATCATGGGAGTAGTCTGTGACATTAATCCTTCACCATTTCCCTTAACACTTGTGTAAGGTGCAATCACAGCCTTTTGTCATTCCAAAACCTTTCATTGCACCACTGAAACTGCAAAAAAAGATTATTCCTCACTCTGAAGAGATTACCAAGGTAATCATTCAGAAAATTCACTTTTCAATAAACATAATCAAATCAAATTAATGCCCCCTTACTGTTCTTGTTTTAGAGAAGTGCACTTTAACCTTACAGTTTGTTTGTGTCTCCAGCTCTTCCTGTTCTCTATGGCATGTGTATTCTTTGCTAAAGCCTTCGGTGGAGCCTATATGAAGAGCTCCATCACCCAGATTGAGAGGCGCTTTGATATCCCCAGCTCCCTCACTGGGGTTATAGATGGCAGCTTCGAAATTGGTATGTGCAGTTTTTTCGAAAGATTCTGGACAGTTACACTAATCTCTAATCTAATCTCTTAATATTAGCTACATCACATATTGGTATTTTAAATAATTATTTTGAACATAGATGCCAGTAGTAGATGAATGCAACAATACTCCTACTTGTTTGTTTTTTCCTAAAACATTTCATATTTTAGGAAATACACCTTTTCCACTTTCTTCCATGTCCGCTATATACAGTATATAAAGCCATAGTGCCAGTGAATGTAAAATATTAATTGAGCTTGGAGGAGGTGCTGCTTTGCAGATTTTGTTACTTTTGGACAGAACCAGGCTAGCTGTTTCCCCATTTCAAGTCTTTATGCTAATTTACACTAACAGTCTACTGACTCTAGACTCAAATTTAGCATAAACACATTAGTGGTATCTACATAATCACACAATCCTCCGCAAGAAAGTGAATGTGCATTTTGCAAATTGTCCTTGTATTCCTTTTAAGACAATGATTCTTTAAGTTGTAATAATTTTCCTTCACAGGCAACCTGTTGGTAATAACCTTTGTGAGCTACTTTGGTGCTAAACTCCATCGACCCAGGCTGATCGCGATTGGCTGTTTGATCATGGCTGTTGGATCTTTCCTCATAGCCCTGCCTCACTTCTTACAGGGACTGTTAGTACACAATTTCCTTTATCTTAATATTCAGATTTTGTATATGTAATACTGTGGCCTTGTTACAGTATATCCAGCATTAATGACACACATCCTTAATTAAAATTAGTTCTTGGAGGCAGACATTTAACAGAACCACAGAGGAAAGAGTCAAATGACTCTAGGTACAATATATTAGTCTGAAGGTCAGACATGAGGTGTATACAATATCATGATATTGCAGCCAATTTCACTTAGTCTAGTATGCACATGGTGCGAATAATCTTAGGCCTAAGATTATTGTATTATATTAAAACATATAGTCTAAAGCATAATTTATACTTCTGCGTCAAATCGACGGTGTAGGTGACGGCGTAGGCTACGGGGCTACGCAGAGGTTAAACAGAGGCTACGCCGTCGCCTGACATGCACCTCCTCAAAAACATTCCATATGCCATTTGTTACAGACATTAATGCTTTCACGATTTAACTTTTTATATGCTCTGTAAATTTCAGGAAAAAATCTTAAAATTGACCATTGTGTAATAATTCTCAATATTTCGCAGGTATAAATATGAGACCAGTATGTCTCACAGTACAGATGCCAACAGCACTGAGGGCACACTGCCCTGTTTGTCCAACCACAGCCTTACTGTTGCAGACGAGACACCTGATTTAGAGGCCAGAATAGGTATGTGACAAACGCATTTGCCGCATTTCATGTAAGTTGATTCAGTTTTACGATTTCAGTCACGTGTCCGTTAGATCTGACACTAAATCACTTCATTGAAGCGGAAGATGAGCAATGCTCTCGAAAGAATTTTCCCCATTACGTCCAGTTTCAGTCAAGTTTGCCTCCCCCAGCTTGTGAAAAGGCGGCCGGCTCGTCCCTGTGGATCTATGTATTCCTGGGAAACATGCTGCGTGGAATTGGAGAGACTCCCATCATGCCTCTGGGTGTGTCCTACCTGGATGACTTCTCCAGAGAAGAGAACACTCCTTTCTATTTGGGTTTGTTCGTTTTTTTGCTTTCTACCATCACTGCTAGTTTTATTTCCTTTTACACAATTTATGCCTGTGATAGTTTATTCTGTATTACAGTTCCCTGTTTGGGCTAGTTACTGTATCCTGCTTCAGGGCTTGGCTACATTATTCAATTACTTTAATTTATCAAGAACATGTTAGGTAGGTTCTCCAGTCAGTGCCGTTTCACCTGGCACTGCATTTCAATCTGGAGGTGGTCCTGGGCGCTGTACAGTGGCTGCCCACTGCTCCCTTCAGGGACAGGTTAAATGCAGAGGAAGAATGTGTATGTGACCAAAGTATAAAGTAAACTGTAAAGTATGTTTACAGTGTTTTGTTTGTTTGTTTTTACAGTATTGATGTTTTGTTGCTTTGTGTGCCTATCCTATTGATGCCACAATACAAGAGTACACTTTCTCTCTGTTTTTCCATTTGACAGCCTGCATCCACACAGTGGGAATTTTAGGACCTATGTTTGGGTTTATGCTTGGGTCCTTTCTTGCCAAGATCTACGTGGACGTTGGATTTGTGGATTTAGGTATTGTACTTATAGATGTGTTAATGTGGCACAACATGCAGACTGTACTGTTTTTATAAAATGTCTCTCTATTATTAGTGCTTACTAATTAAGTCAGTTTTGCCCTTGATTGATAGACGAATATCGAGTAATAGGCTGTGTGCAGTCCTATTACACATAACCCCTCTGTTGAAATGTAGCATCAAAGCCCTCTTCAGCAAAATAGGTTTCCCTCCCTTTGAACATAACAAGGTTGTTGTTACAAGTCTTCCAGAGAGGATTTCCCAACAGTTTATCCTGTTGACATAGTAGGACTAGTTCACTATTGTATGGATTAGACCTGTTGACAGTCCCTCTGCAAGAGATTTGACTGTTTGTCCTCCTGCTAAGCTGTGCCTAACATGTTAGGACAAAAATAATAAGTGGTTAGCAAAGACACAACTATAAACAAAATCCCCTTAATAATGTGCTGTCTTTGCTCGTCTTCCCTCTCCCAGACAGCATCTCCATCAACTACAAGGACTCCCGTTGGGTGGGGGCCTGGTGGCTGGGCTTTCTAGCGACTGGCACTGTGATCCTGCTGTCCAGTATCCCATTCTGGTTCCTGCCCAAGTCTTTGCCCAAGCAGGGGCAGAAGCAAAGTAAAAGCACAGAGCTTGCCACAGTGGCAGAGCATGAGAATTTCCTGCAAGAGGAAAACCAGGATCATGAGAAGGAGAAGCCGGTTTCATTCCAGGAGTTGGCTAAAGGTACCATCCGAGTGTTTGCCTCAGCATAAAACGCTTTAACTAGGCAATGTTTTTTAAATTATTTAATTGTAATCTTTATTTAACCCATGAAGATTAAGAAAATTTTTAAGGGTGACCTGGCCAAGGCAGGCAGCAGCATACATTTTATGAAGACATGCCCCAAAAATCTAAAAAATTTTATACACCAACCAGTGGGTCACGCTGTTTAATCATTAACCATGTCTGGCCCAGAAAAAATGTTACTTAAGGCCCAGTCAAGCCATAATATGTTGCACAACATTATAAGACCAATATAGTGGTCTCTCCAAAATAATCACTTTTGTAAATTATAATATAAAAGTGGTATTATTTCCAAAAAGCAGTAAAAGAGAACTATAAAAATAACAAAATAGCTTAAAATAACAGAAAATATAAAAATCTAAAACAAATCTAAAACAAAAATATATTATTATTATTAATTATATAGAGGTTATGTAAATAACCTCACATTATGTAAATAATATGAATATATGTTTCTGAGGCTCATGTAGACAGCATGCTTAATATGCCAAGGAAATTTGTGTGGCAGTTAAAAAATGCGTGTTGAATAAGGTAATATTGGTAAATTTAAAAATATATAACACGCATTTTTTAAATATATGTGAATAATTTGTATTGTGAATGTGTATAGTATATGTACATAAGTTATATGTATAAAATAGAAAATTTTCAACATTACCATTAACTCAATAAAAGTACTTTGCTATAGTCTCTTTTTGCTCTTCACCAGATTTTATTCCATCTCTGAGGAGACTCTTCAAGAACAGCATCTACTCGATGATGATCCTCACCTACCTGGTGGCTGTCAATGGCTTCATGGGCATGATTACCTTCAAGCCAAAGTTCTTGGAGCAAGTCTATGGCCAATCAGCTTCCAAGGCCATCTTCCTCATAGGTACAGAGCAATAACTGACCCCCACTCGCTCTGCATTCACTCCACTTTGTAGCCCAAAGCAACTGAAACAATGATATTATTAAAGGGAAGTGTGACTGAGAGAGATTAAGTTGATTTAAAATGTAAGCAGTAAGTAGCCCACTGTGGGCTCTCTTTTGTGTTTCTGTGACATAGCACCCTGAGCTATATTTAGCTTTTTATGACAGTTTACTAGCTTGACTAGCTGAAAGTGTTACTGGAATATTCATATTTTAAGGTCATATGTCTACAATCACCTACTATTGTGACATGTAACATCAGAACAACAACAATTGGCTACTAAAAAGAACAATTTTAATGGAAAAAGTCTTATGTAATGTCTTATGGATTTGACTTTCTCACAACATAGCTCTCGAAAGCATTGTTTAGTTGGTTATGTCAGGCACAGTCTCTTATCAGCACATGAATGCACCATAAAGTTAGTCATTAATTGTTCCAGCCAGCAGTACTTGTAATCCATTGGATAAGAGAAAAGGTTGTGGAGGAGCTCAGATATTTTTGTCTATTTTATTTTTATTTGTTGAAAGAATGAGAGATTTAAAATTCACACAGCGGAGCAGCTGCAACACCTGAGGAATGTTGCAAATGAAAGTGCTTGAGTTAGCAAATGAATGAACAAATGGTTGAAACAGATGACTAAAAGTAATTGATAAATAGCTAAAATAGTTGATGGTATTGGTTAATGATTAAAATAGTTGGCAAAAAGCAATTGTTTTTGAAACTGATAGCTAAAGATACTGGGTAAATAGTTGAAATTGGTTTGAATAATTAACTCAAAGAAATGGACAGTTGACGTAGTTTGTTAAAAGTAACATGTCAATGGTTATAGATAAATGGCCGAAACATCCAGTTTCTGCCATTCCAAGTGGAGGGTAACTTAGCAGTTGATGGATATTGTTAAAAATATTCCAAAGCAATCCACTTTTACGTAATAAACACATTTCCAATTATTTCAATTATCAAATGAAAAAAAGTTGAGAGCTAAGTTAATATAACAGTCCAACATGTCAAAGGCATCTGACATTGTCTCACAATTCCTCAATTCATTTACGGCATTTAGCAGACAATAAGTAAGTCCCATTATATTCTTACCCTTCAACAGATCCGTGTGTTACCAAATGTTTATGGCACATTGTTTTTCTGACATTGTGATCGGTATACCATTTTCATTTTATAAAACCTCCAGTACGTTGTTCCATTTCGTCCATCCATTCATTAGTCCATTTATTCATCCATCCAGGTATACTCAACCTGCCAGCTGTAGCTTTGGGCATAATCACCGGAGGTTTTATATTGAAACGTTTCAAGCTGGGTGTCGTCGGAGCAGCCAGGGTGTCAATCGCTGCCTCCCTCGGGTCGTTTTGCCTGCTTTGCATTAACATCTTCATCCACTGTGATAATGCAGAGGTGGGAGGTCTTACCGTCTCATATCAGGGGTAAGTGGTATCTATGATCCATTGATTTGGGTTTAGTATTTCTGTAGACTGCCATTATTTTCTCCCAGATTTTGGGTTCAAGCCACTTCAAAACATTGAAAAAAGCAAAATAGGCTGAATTGCTGGCAAAGTTTCCAACTGAAATGTTTTTTTTTACTTCATCATGAGTTAAGAATGATCTCCGTGGAAAGTTTGTGCCTCACTGGATGTCCCCTACTCATGCATCTCTGTTCATGTCTGTGTGCACCAGGGCTCCTCAACTGTCCTACAATCAACAGACTTTGCTGTCTCAGTGCAACATGGGCTGCTCCTGCTCAATCAAGCATTGGGACCCAGTATGCTCCTACAATGGAATGACGTATGCCTCGCCCTGTCTGGCTGGCTGCCAGACCTCCACCGGCACCGGCAAGGAAATTGTAAGACGGCAACTTACATTTCTTCATAAAAACAGATACAACTGGTAGACTGTGATGCACAAAAAGACACACAGCACAACACAAACAGCTCCTCATACATGTCATGTCATAAAACTTCTTGATAAATGGTTCTGTTTGAAGTCTTGCAAAGTAATATATTGTGTTCATTTTATGTAATTATATTGAGTAATTGCCCTGCTCTGATAAGTGACCTCAAAAGACCAGAAATCATTTTAACTAGACAGAGGACGTGTTTAGACTTGATATTCATTTATATTTAAAGTATAAGCCCATAATCCAAGCTTTGACAGTTACAGATTTGGGTAAATTCTCTGTGGGAAGCTAAGTTTGCTAAAGTCAAAATTAATTGCATTACCTTATCAATTATTTGTGAAATAGACTGAAAATCACAAACTGATGTAAAAAAAATCTCATACTATCAGTGTTGATATGGCTCCTAGTGACTACCATGTTCAGTACACCTCATCATAGCACTGGATGGAAGACATACCATACTGAATAATAAGAATTTTGCCATTCTTTGAGCCTCAGGAGTACTTTTTCCAAAGGGTGGCATGAGAGGAACAAACGTTCACTCATATCAAAAGGAGATGTTGCTCTGGGAGCAGGAATGTGCTCAGGAACCCATTTCAGACAAATATAAATGTAGTAGTAGGATTTTGGAAACGAAACTCTTCTTAAAGCAGCAAATGTAAAAAATAAATAAATAAAAACCCGCCTTCAACCCACAGTCAAAGGTAAATTATTCACCTCTCTTCTGTTTTTTGTTTTATTTTTTTTAAGGTGTTTCATAACTGTACCTGTGTTGCGGAGATGATGACTCCAGTCATGAACATGTCCGCGGTGCTGGGCCAGTGTCCTAGGAAGAGCAACTGTGATCATATATTTAAAATCTACATGGCTTTGTCCGTAATGGGGTCATTTATTTCTGCCTGTGGGGGAACGCCAGGATACATCGTACTGCTCAGGTCAGAGACACAAGCTTTTACAGCTGGGTGATGAGGATTCCTTGCAGTGTCTTTTTTTGGCATAAGTGATTTTATGGCTGCACACATCAAAATGGGGACCTTGTGTGAGCCTCTCCTGTAACACTATTGTAGGTAGTAATGCAGCATGTGTATTCTTAAAGCTAAAAAGCTGATATTTAATCTTCCAGGTCCATACAGCCAGACCTGAAGTCACTGGCTTTGGGTATGCAAACGCTGATAGTCAGAACTCTGGGTGAGTACAGAATATTTTATGGTTTTATTTACTGACATTTTTTTTTAACTCAGCCATTCTTATACCGACAGTAATGATTAATGCAATTACCTTTTGGCTATTTTAATGTGACTGTTTTCAGGTGGCATACCTCCTCCAATATATTTTGGCGCTCTGATTGACCGAACCTGTTTGAAGTGGGGTACCAAGCATTGTGGAGGCCGTGGAGCATGTAGACTCTATGATGCTAACGCATTTAGGTACAGTAAAACCAGACGCATATTAACTAACACTTAGTTGTACCACTACAATATATATATGAACAATGAATACTTTGTACTGTGTAACACATTACACAAAATGTTTAAAAATGTATGTTGTGTGACAGTTTAAAGCAATTTTTCAACACTTGGAGAAATATGCTTACTCGTGTGTTCATCCTATGTATGAAGCCATAGCCAGAAGCCGATTATCTTAAATTATTATAAAGGCTGAAAACAGGGTGATACAGCGCCCCTCTGTATGCTATGCTTTGGATGTGTGGTGAACACTATATTGCACCACGTATACTGCCC
>JAPMOB010244510.1:0-12307 GCA_029875015.1 Lepomis gibbosus | reverse complement strand
ACATTTTCTGATACTCTGTGGTATTGAAGCAATTCGGTCGGTGCCTAAAAAGTATTGAACTCGATACCCAGCCCTATTGCTATCCTGTGTACCACCGGTATTATATTGAAGTGTGCTTCAAAGTAGCGTTTACTAGCCTTGATGTAAGGCAGGACCTGCCAGATAACATTAGCACAGATCTAGCGCTCTTTGCTTTGTAACGTTCAATTTAGGTTTATTGACGTTTGACAGACACTCCGGTACACAGCTTCTCCACTGTCACAGTTGATGTAACTAATGTGACACATTGCAATCTGGTTGCAATCTTAAGACTGAACCCCTAGTGGCCGCTGAAAACTACATATTACCCCATTTTAATGTTTTTTTTAACATTTTACATTTTACACGATTAAACGGTTTGTTTATATTTGTATCAATCAGTTAATCATTTTGTCAATTTTTTGTAAATCAAATATTATTGGGTTTTGGACATTTGAAAATATCACCTTGGCATTTTTGGCATATTTTCTGACATTTTGTACACCAAAAGAATTATCAAAAACAGATCCACTAATAAAAAATAATCAATAGCTGCACCTAGCTGTAGCATGAAGGAACTGCAAAATTTGTTTCGTTATGCAGCCTTGTGCTGTATAATGACTAATAAACTACCTTGTACCTTGTACTTGTACTTTGTACTAGAGCTGGACAATAAAACAATAACAATAATTATCGTGATATAATTTTTTTTCAATAACAATATAACCAGTGTTCAATAAATGTTTGATTTCATTCTCTTGAATCACACACCAATTAGGACTGAATTTTTTTACTAAGTTTATTTTGTTGTGGAGAAAGGACAGGAAAAAAGCTTTTACTTAATTTTACTCGTGCAGATTTGTTGAAAAAGATTTTATCATAAATGTTTTGAATGTTCTCCCTCAGATTTGTGAAGTGATCCACTGTTTGGAATCAAATGTTTGTCATGTTCTGACCATAAAGAAGAGTTTTAACCACAATTAACCTTCAGGTTTCTTCAACTTTCACTGAGGAGGAAAAATCAGCTGTTAAACTCAAAAGATGTCACAATTTGATACTTATCGTGATAATTATCGATATCGAAAGATATGAAACTTTTTATCATGTTAGCATTTTTCGCCATATAGTCCAGCTCTACATTGAACCTGATCTTCCCTTCATTCTTTGTCTTGTCTGACCAACAGTCCAAAACCCAAAAAGCTAAAACAGAGAAAATCCTCACATTTAAGAGCCTGGAAGCAGGGAATATTTTCCTTTCTGCTTGATAAATTGGTAAATGATAAATCGAATTACATCAGCATTAATTATGATACAAACAGAAAACTAGTTGGCTAATAGTGGCTTATTTGCTTCTAACAAACATAATATGTGGACAAAAAAACAAAAATAAACCAAAAAATCAAACCCCCCACGGGTGTTTTAAATAACTGCAGGGAATTGCATGTTACTAAACTCCATGTGCTTCCAGAAATGATTTAAGAAGTGCAATATGTTCCTGTAATTAACAGATGTAAAAAAGCTATCAGAAAATTAAAGGGAGAGTAAGTGATTCTGCAGAAAGATTGTGGATATTTGAACTCAGCTTCCAAATAAATACATTCAGTGCTCCCTCAGAAGCTCTGCCCTCCCTCCAGATTTCAAAAGTGAACCAAAAGCAGCTCTCTTCTCCGCTCCGCTTGGCAGAGAATAGGTAGCAGGTCTATTTTTGCTGCTAGCTGCGTCAAGCAACACAGAGCAGATCGTACCGGGCACGAAGTCAGACACAGTACAGCAGAGAGAATCCGGTCAATTTTCAAAATAAAACACCCTGTGGAGTCTCACTATCGTAAAACAGAAAATAAACACAGTTAAAACGGACCCAAAAGAAAATCATGTGCTTTGAAGTAAATTTTACTAGCGGCCAAAACGGCGGCTGTAAAACAGTGGATCAATATATTTGACCGTCACAACCTGATCAGAATGTGATCCATTCAGTCGATAACATTTGAAAAGGCTAAACCAGCCGCACATACAATTTTACCCCCATTCACATTAGAGGAGAGCTAAACCGGAAGTTAGCCTGCCCGCCTGGCAAAAGTCAAAGTGAACACTGTAGCGCTACTACAGACTAGCGTTTGGGGGTGTAATTGCAGAATGACGGATGCACCGACGCAGAAGTAAATGCCTGGCTAGACCCTACGCAGGAGTATAAATCAAGCTTAACTGTTGGTGATTGGCTATAACAATGTTGTGTGGCAAGGTCCACACCACTTTCTTTATTTTCCATTTACACAGCCAGGGCTGTGTAGGAAAACCAGATTTTTTTTTCAGAGCACACACAAAACAGAGAGCAAACTTTGAGGAAATATTCACTGAATTTACAAAATTGTGTATTGGATTCAATGTCTTACTATTTCTTTAAGGGAGATGCAATTAAAGATGCTCTGTAGAAGCCCACACACTGACACTGACAAGGGGTTTGATAGGCAAGCACAGGTGAAAACAACTGTGTGAAATGGGTTCATACTTAGAAGTTGTGTGATACTGTTGCAGGAATTTTATAAACTGTACGGAAAGATGTTCTGTTGATGTAGCTGGTCAATCTGGACCAAAAAATATTGTCACAATCTATTGAATTGCAATCACGATCCATGATCTAAATTGTAATTTTTTTCCCTTTATAAATGATGATATACCCTCTAGAATATAACCAGAATTGAGGCAGCCTTTGAATTTCTTCATCTGTAGATGGGATATCATATTTGAAGGCATATCATATGGTGGGAAAGTGTTCAGAGGTACCGCTCCTTTCGCCATCCTACACACAGGCGGCTGGCTGCACGCACCAACGAGGGGAGACGGGCTCGTGTTACTCTACGCTGCACACAACCTGCGGGATTTCTGCACTTTACATATTTGACGAGTCAAAAAAAAACAATGGATAACGGAAAATTTCTGTTTGACGTGTTGTGCGTTCAGAGATGGTATTCTGTATACCTCGGTTGTAACGAGTGGTTATTTGAGTTAGTGTTGCTTTTCTGTTGTCTCGAACCAGTCTGCCCATTCTCCTCTGGCCTCTGATACCAACAAGGAATTTTTGTCCACACATCTGCCGCTCACTGGATATTTTCTCTTTTTTGGGCCATTCTCAACCCTAGAGATGGTTGTGTGTGAAATTCCCAGTAGATCAGCAGTTCCTGAAATACTCAGACCAAGCCCGTCTGGCACCAACAACCATGCCACGTTCAAAGTCACTTAATTCTCCTTTCTTCCTCATTCTGAAGCTCAGTTTGAACTTAAGCAAGTTGTCTTGACCACGTCTACATGCCTAAATGCATTAAGGTGCTGCCATATGATTGCTGGATTAGCTATTTATTGTTAACAAGCAATTAAACGTGTACCTAATAAAGTGGCCATTGGGTTTATTTGTGCACAGTTGTGTTCAGGCTCTCTTGTAAAGGATAGTTTTAATGGTCTTACCCCATTTAGGTGAGAAAGTTTTTAGCTCCTTATATACATTTTAGTAAAATGTCCTTCCTCTGTAGTGACTTCTTCTGGTTGGACAATTAAACTTTTTTTTAAAGAGATATGGCAAAAAATGTTATCATGATAAAAACATTTCATATCATTCAATATCGATAATTATCAAAATAAAAGTCAAATCATCATTTTTTTCAAGTTTAAAGGCTGACTTTTGCCCCTGAGTGAAAATTGAAAACCAGATGGTTAATTATGTGGGTAAACTTATCTTTGTGGTCAGAATATAACACTTCATGCCAAACAGTGAATCACTTCACAAGTATGAGGTAGAACATTCAAAACTATTGTCTTTACCAACAAATATTATTAGTTAATCTTTTTTCAGGCCTCTTTTTTTTTAAACAAAATAAATATTTTAATAGAAAATATATGTGCCAACTTGTTCGTGATTCAAATTAATTAAAACACATATTGACGATAAACTGAACATTTATTATATTGTTATTGAGGAAAATTATATTGCGATAATTATCATTATTGTTTTATTGCCCAGCCCTAATAAGGGACCTTTTTAATTGGGACCTTTTTTACCCTTGCAAACTGGGAGAAGTGATGCTCCTTTCTGGGAAATGATTAACTGCAACTGTATTTTTGGTGTCTTTGTATAAATCCATGTGGTCTGTTGACTGTTCAGAAAAAGCCAACACACTACTCTCAGCCCAAACTGGGAGACGTTTTACATGTTTTGTTTTGACATGCATTATTTTGGATAATTTATCAATATCTACTATACTCATTTCTTTAACATACACAATAAAGTTTTTATTTCATAGTGATAAACATGATGTGGATCAAAGGTCGAACGTTTTGCGTTGTGGTTAGTTGGCATGCACCTTTACCAGATGCCCTTAAAAGTTATAGGTAGGTAGTTCTTTTGTGGCTATTTTCTAGAGTTCAAATTGAACTTTAATGTTACCCTAAAAATGTTCTGTTGAGTCCTTTGATTATGTTTATGGCACTCAAATAATATCTAAATGTCACTCCTTGTTTTACAAATATTATGTTAACTTTTTTTCTTCAGTTGCCGATCATGTATCCTCGATGGTTGTTTTTAATGTATTGTGTGTAGTGATACCACACATTGTTATGAACGACTATTCTTCTATAACTGTATTGTGAGTTTAATGGTGATTCCCCTGTTATTGTCTTGTACTTTCTCTCTCTCTCTCTCTATTCTCGTCTATGTATTCACTGGCTCTCATCTTTTCCTCCTCTAATCCCTTTCCTCTTCGTCTCTCTGTAACAAGCTAAAAGTATCATTAGACAGTAACCACTGTGTTTGCTGACAGGGTGTGGCACGTTGTGGGCACAGTGTGTGTGTGTGTGTGTGCTGTGACTGTTCCTTTTTTAGTTCAGGGAGGAAACTCAACCAGCATCGTAGGAATATCATACACTTCTCCGTGTGTTTTATTAAATGTTCTTTCAAACAATATGTGAGTGTGGGTCATAATGTGTCTGTAGGTTTGTTTGTTTGTTAATGTGAGCGAGCGATTTTTTTTTTTTTGTGTGTGTGTGCGGCTGTGATTTAACAAGTGCTTGTTTAGACCATGATTGCTACAGTTGAATCACTCAACCGTTGCACATTTCAGGGAGTGGAGCTGCCCTGCTGCAGTTATAGAGTAGACGCGTGTTGTGTGGTACGTTTATGTAGTTAGCAATAATGTCTATATTCATACGCAGGCCCGGACATTTGGGGTCAGAAAAAGGTGAATAATGAGTTAGTCATTACAGTTTCCCTGGTGTCTCTTATGTCCAACCAACAGTCCAAACCTCAAACATATTCACTTTACTATCATGTAAGACAAAGGAAAGCAGCACGTCCTCACATTTGAGAAGCTGGAACTCAGTAGTTTGTCATTTAATAAAATAAATAAGCAAGATATTTATTGTCAAAATAGTTGCTGATTATTGGTCAATCAACCTTTGAATTAATAATCTTTTTTTAGCTCTATAACAAACATGGTTACAAACATGACATCTACATAATAAGAATGTAATTATGGAGTTGCTGAGGTTGACACCCTTCCTGCCAGGTTTCTGTTTTTCAAACCAGCCAGCCAGAGAAGAGTTCAAAGCAAACTGAATGTATTTTTAGAAAAGACAAGTGCACCTCACATCTAGTAAGATATGACATAAGCAGTATTACTTACATTAAATATATTTAAAAAAAAATCATTTTCACGACGTTTAAGGTGAGACTAACTTTTAAAGGAAGAAACATTCCTCTTTGAAATGAAAAGCTGAATTGGCCTGCTTAGTTCAGTATACTCTGGTTTTATTTATAACTACTTGGTATGGTAGCTTATGGTGGCTAAAGTTAGCTAATGTTTGCATAGAACAGGTAGATATTGCTGTGTAACTGATAACTGAGTTTGCTGACTTTATTTGTTCTTCTGTACGTGTGTCGCTGTTGCACTACATTTTCAACATTAGCTTGTCTTGCAAAAGTTATAGTCTCAGTTTACATTTAAAAAAATGTTTTTGATGACTAGATTTAACTATATCCCTTAATGTCAATAATGGTTAACTGCCTATTTTATATTTAATATTGTTAAAATTAGCTTAATGATAGGGACTCAAATCAGAGCTTGTAAGTTTATTATTTTAAAGCATTGATGACAAAAAAAGTTCAACTTGGAGATTCTGCCAACTGTTAACCAATTGCTAGCTGTTGGGGTTTTATTTTTCTCGTCAGCTGACTAGCTAGCTGCTAGCTACCTGTCTGAATATGTCGTGATGCCATAAAAAGAGTCGTTTCCTAGCTTTCTTTTGCCGTATTTTTCTAATATATGGTCAAACGCTGTTCCTGAGGCACTTGTAGTAGTTACAGTCGCTACCCAGAGAGGCTGAAAGAAGTACGATTTATTCTCTTTACGAAACCTAAAACAAATCCAGAAAAATTTAGGCTGTGGATTTTTCCTAACGTAATGTTAGTTAGCTAACACTGGCTTACTTACTACTGAATGTAACATTATATAACCCTACTTTTCTGCTACCCAGCTCTACAGGAACAATCTTGATCCTTAATATCGCTGTCCTCTTTCTCAATAGTCAGGTGATGGTGGTTATGGTGGTGCACTTTTACTCTTTGATTGGTAGGCTTTAGCTTTTGTCTTTATTTCTTTATTTTTTACGTCTTTTTGAGTCGAGATGACAGCCTGAATACAACCTTCAAATGCACAATGCAACTGCAAAACTGTCTGCCTCTTTCTGAGATCGTTTTGGGGTTTTTTTTGTTCAAAAATTTGACATTTCTCTGGAGAGTGCAGTAATAAACAGTGGCAGTGCCGGGTCAATTGGCATCCACATCTCAGTTTGAGGTCTGTTTATCTCTGGTGAATTCACCAAATCAAATAGGTCAGGTGCTTGCCCATTAATGGCTGTTTCAGCCAGAAGTAGCAGAGTTTTTATAGGTGTGATTAACGATGGGAAAGTAATATGTCAATATAAGGACAAAAAATGTCCAAGAAAATGGCAACAAGCACGAATGAGGTCGACCCAGGTATGCAAGTCGACTTACAGAAAGAACAACACTCAAATCTACGTATTTTATTTCATGTTTGCTCCATGTCAAGATACTAAAAAACTAACCATTTTCAATTTTACTCTGAATGTTCATGGTCACCAGAAGATGACTCCTAATAGTTGGGTGATTCATTCACCTTCCCCCAGGTGCCACCATGTGACTAAAACTTTTCACTTGCACACAAGAAACCAACATACAGGCTGAGCACATTCATGCTCCCCAGAGGAAGAACCCTTTTGATTTGTTTTTTATGGTCTTGTGACCTTTCCTCTGGCGCCACCTTCAGAACAGAGCACAATCAAACAATAACTAATTTAAACCCACTCCCAGTTACTTCTTTTATCATGTCAATGTAATGATTTTTTTTAACATGAATAGCTTGGGCAGCTAAAATGTGACGTAATATATCACCAATTTAAAAGCAAAGAAATTAACATTTACACTAAAATTCACACGTATGAACTCTTCAGTGTGACACTTATTCCTGTAAACTCACTGTGACTGCTGTGGTTATAAAACTGAAACAGCACAGAGTTTAGGAAATGAATGTAAGTCAGTGGAAAGGCCTCATAGATAAGTATGGTGTGTGCGTGTGGTCTGGCAGCTGTGTGTGTTCAGTTCCTGTTATCTTTAACTGTCATGCTTGCTTCCTTCTGTGTTTTTATGTTTTTTGTGTGTGTGTGTGTGTGTGGTGGCATTGTGTAGCTGTGGTGACATCAGGCTGTCATGTTGCAAAGCCTCATGTGTGAGGAAATAGAGTCAAAGTCACTGGGAATTTAACTGAATCTTCATTGTTTTAGTATTGTTATTGTACTTTGTAGACTTTGCATATGTAATTCTACAGATTTGACCATTTTTTAGGTAAAATCTCCTTTTACATTGGTTTGTTACATAATGTTATACTCGCTACATTCTCTATGCTAGTGCTGCAACTATTGATCAATTTGTTGTCAACTATTAAATGGATCACCAAATATTTTGATAATTGATTAATCAATTGAGCAGTTGTTGTTTTTTAAGACGTATTTCACTGTTTTCAGCTTTTTGAACGTGAATTTTTTTTCTCTCTGACCGTAAACTGAATCTTTTTAGGTTGTGGACAAGAAGACATTTGACATCATCTTGGGCTTTGGGAAACACTGATCAACATTTTCTGACATTTTATATACCACACAACGAAACGATAGATCAAGAAAATCAGTGACAGATTAATCAACTGTAAAGATAATTGTCACTTGCAGCCTTTTTTAGTCAAATCTCATTTTACATTAAGTAAACTACATTATGTTACACTCGCTACATACTCTGCTTTCAATATAGTTTTATGTAAAAGATGTTGTTAAATAATTTACTTATTGTGTAAATATAAACTGCGTTCATCAGTTTTCTTTTTGCCTCCTCTCCTCTTGCCCCTCACAGAGTTCTCAGATCGATCCAGAGGAGTTGTTCACCAAATTGGATCGGATTGGAAAAGGATCTTTTGGAGAGGTATGCATCGTTTTTCACAAGTTCATCATGAAACCTGGTTGATTGTTAGTGTTATGGCTGCAGTCAGTGAGACCAATTCTTTTATGTGTTAATCTTATTTTATTTTTTTTTTTTTTTTTATTATCTCACTTCTTCTATGTCACATTTTCTCATCTTCACTCCTATCATCCTTTTTATTTCCATTTCCTTGTCTTTTTGCTTTTCTTATTTGTTTTGTCTTCTCTGCGTCTTGTCTGTTATTGTTTTTTTTTTGTTATTACTCTTTTATCTTCTTCTGCTTTCCCTGTTGTCTTTTGACAATATTTTATGGTCTCATTTTCTTGTAATCAACTTTTCTCTAACTGTCTTTCCTTTCCCCGTTTCATCTCACTGATGCGTTCCTCCTTCTCCTGCAGGTGTTTAAAGGTATTGATAATCATACTCAGAGTGTTGTTGCCATTAAGACCATTGACCTGGAGGAGGCTGAGGATGAGATTGAGGATATCCAGCAGGAGATCACAGTTCTCAGTCAGTGTGACAGTCCGTACATCACCAAGTACTTCGGCTCCTATCTGAAGGTAAGAAAGACTTTTTAATTTCTTTTTAATACAAAACAGGAAGGGTAAAAATATCTAATTTCTGTATCTCTGTAATGTTCTGCATCTCCTGTTAGCTTAGAAAGTGAATTCTGTGTCTTTCAGGGCAGTAAACTATGGATCATCATGGAGTATCTTGGTGGAGGCTCAGCACTTGACTTGGTGAGTGTTAAAGTAGTTTCTAGTGAGATTTATCGATCTGATTCAGTAAAATAACATACAATAATAAGAAAGCTGGAAATGGATATGAATGAAATGTAAAATAATGGCTTATATAAAAAATAAACCTCAGTACTTCTGATGCTGTGGTTGCCATTTTCTGTGTTGAGTCTTGTCTTTAATGAAACTGAACAGGGTGTGTTTAAGTTCCTACATCTAGAGTGTTTAAGTCTGTGTGTGTTTGCAGCTCCGGGCGGGTCCATTTGATGAGTCTCAGATTGCCACTATGCTGAAGGAGATCCTGAAAGGGCTGGACTACCTGCACTCTGAGAAGAAGATCCACAGAGACATCAAAGGTATGGACAGGGCTAAACATCAGCCTGGATCTTTGTCTTGTGTGGTGTCATTTAGTATTGTGCTTTAATTAAATATGGTGGCTTGCAAGAGACACATTTAAAAAAAGATTTGTCAAAATCGCTGACTGTTAGTATCTACTGTGGGTCAAGATCCAAAAACACTACACTTGCCATAATTTAAATCAGAAGCGTCCGTCAGTAGACCCCTCCCTGACTGGCAAATACCAACATCCTCCAACCTAAAATAACCTAGATTCGCTTAACAAAGCGCCTGTACAGCTCCAGAAGACACTATACAAACATTTTCACAGGCTGTGTAGTGCTTCCTGTTACTTGTAAATTAATTTTAACATGTAAAAGTGGTGACGGGGTCTTTAATGGGCACATGAACAGCACTTGTTTGTGTGCCCACATTTACCAAGCCAGGAGGACATCCAGTCTGCTGAAATTCCCACATTTAAAGAATTTCTGATGATGGCGCACTCTGGTGGTAGAATTGAAAAAAATACTGTGACAGATTACAAATCTGACCCTAGACACAGACAATAAAAGTGCTTAAAGTAACAAAGACTAAAGCAGTTTGTTTCTATATACTACAAACAAACAGCAATCAGAATAGTCGGAAAGATGCTTTAATTGTATAAAAAAATCAAAGGTGTTTAAAGTGTAGCAAGATGTCTTACATGAAACAAATGTTGATTTACCAAAATCTGGAATAATTCTTGTTAGCTGCCAATGTCCTGCTGTCGGAGCACGGTCAGGTGAAGCTGGCGGACTTTGGGGTGGCCGGTCAGCTGACAGACACGCAGATCAAGAGGGAAACCTTCGTGGGAACGCCTTTCTGGATGGCTCCCGAGGTCATCCAGCAATCCGCGTACGACTCCAAGGTAAGACAAGTTTCATCACTACAGACATTATATGTATTCATATATTCATCCACTTAAAGGTACAGAAAACTCAGATTTGCAACATTAAAATTGTGTTGGCGGTCTTGTCGTACACAGCAAACAGCTTTTTAGGGCTATATTTGCTCTAACGTTTGTATCTAAGGTTAATATGCCTGGCTAATCAGTTACACATTGTAGTCCTAACCAAGGGCTGCTTCTAGTCAAGATTTAGCATTAAGTTAGCTAACTGCATTGCATTGTGAGGTTATATTTAATTTACTTATTTAGCTGACGCTTTTATCTAAAGGTACCTACAATTACTATTTGTGTCAGAGGTTGCACGCCTCCGGAGCAACTAGGAGTTAAGTGTCTTGTTCAGGGACACATTGGTGGATGTGTCACAGTCGAAACCCAGTTCTCCCACATCAGAGGCATGTGTTTTATCCACTGCTCCATTGCCACCCCATTAGAAAAAGTAAGGCTCTAAAGAAAACACCATTCAGAAGTGGCACATTTCTGTGCGTGAGCCGTGTAACAGCGGTCCTAGATGCTACAGTTTTTCTTATAGTACTGTACCATAATAAAGACTGCTAACTAGCTTCCCTGTTAATTGTTGTTCATGTCATCGTCTGAAAAAGTGAAGCCTACCTTTGTCCACATAACAGCCAAAAGTTAAGTTGTCTTTTTTGCTGTTACAGAAAATATCTACAGCTGATCTAATTTGCCACTGGCGAAGGAAGCCAGTAGTACCAACTAACATAACCTGAAAGATTCAAAAAGAAGAGCTGAATCCAAAATGGGTCCTGCAGTTGGTGCCCATCCCTAGTTAGAGCTTCTGGGTGGATCTGAAAAATTTGTTAAATAACTTTTTTTTTGTCATTCATGAGGTTGTTAGTGATTCAGTCTCATTTGTCAGATGTTTTTATACTTGTCCGTGATCAGAACAAACAAACTATCCATTTGCTGGCATGAATGTGGCGACGCTGCTCTGTTGTATTTTTAGTTCTGGTTGTTAAAAGATCATCTGGTTTAAATATACAGTTTATGGCTGGGGGATTACTCTGTGCGTTTGTGCAATGACGTAGCAACCTCAGCCACGTGGTTGTCTTGTTGTGTCTGGCTTAGAGGCACTTTGCATGACTTCCAGCCTTTTTTGCTTTTATTTGCATGTATTAGAAACTCCCACACAACCCTTTTGTCTGGACTTGAATGAGAAAGGGCTGCATCACCTGGTGATTTTTAGCTTTGCTTGGTACAACACATGCATATATATTGTGTAGTGATCTGGAAAAATAGATTAGTCACCCCGCATGATGTTGGAGTTTTCCTTATTTAAATATTAACCCTGAACTGTCCTTGTAATGACATAATGAGTATCCGGTTGTTTTATTTTGGCAGGGATTCCCCCGTCTGTCTAATTGTCACTATACTCAAAATAAATGGCAGTATGCCCAAAAAAGTGAAGAACATTTTCAGAGCTGCACCTGCTGCTCGCCGCACACACAAAGGTAAAAGGCTGGTTGAAATAGTTGGATGAGATACCTAATAACAAAGTAAATAAATGTCTTTTATGAACCTAAACCACATAAAAAAGTGACGTCTCATGACCTGCTTGATGTCTGTATTAGTTTCAATGCACGTCTGAGGAAAGTTTGTGTGTGTGTGTGCTTGCATGCGTGTGTGTGGTTAGGCATGTTTTGGAAATAAGGCAAATCCATTAGGGTGTGTATACTTTGTCTCTTGATGTGGTTTGATATAAGTCTGTGTGTGTCTGTCTGT
>JAPMOB010244504.1:25905-49487 GCA_029875015.1 Lepomis gibbosus | reverse complement strand
CAGACTTTTTTACTTTAAACATTAAAAATTTACTTTAATAATTCATGTGGAAAAGACCCCTGTACACAAGCTTCAAGTACAATATCAGATTTTGAGAGTTGAGCTATATTGAACGTATAATTCTGCTGTATTGTACTGTTAAAAAATAAAAACAACTTTTGGATGTGGATGTTCAAATTACATTACATGTACACTGCAACAGCATATCCAAAATTCAGTCTGCTTGATCTAGTGTCACTACTCTGTGCATAAAATCTGGTGATTGATTGTACAAACACATTTAAATTTCACATTCCAAACTTTAAAAAAAGAAAATCAACCATGCCTCACTGCAAACTATGGACAATTCAGGAGTCCGTCACTCCACAAGACTTTATTCAAATACAACAATCCACACAGACTTTCTCTAGATGGCAGATATTAAGTGTTTGGAAGGCTTTTCAGACCTCAGAGTTGCAGTGATATTCAATATTTTGCTGTAATTTAAATGCAACATTTTCTTTTTTTTCGGTGTTGGATCAAACATCAGTCAAAATATTTCACAGTACACCAAACCAGCAGAATGATGTGAATCTTTTCAGAATTTTACCAACAACTTTCTGTGTTTTAATTTAAAACTGACAAAAATACCCCAGTCTGGCACATGTGGTGTTCTGAAAACAATGAGGGAATTCATAAATTCCCTCATTGTGTGCTCACTGAAGTCATATTAAGTCATTGCCTATTGTACTTGGAACCCATAAAAATGTCTGCTAAAAAGTGTTTTTTTTATATATATATAAAGAAACAGAAAAAATAGCAGGTGAGTTGCAAACTCCAGCCCCTACTCAGACACATGCAATAACACTCAGAGACCTCAAGGTGCATTTTTGCATTTACCCCGAAAACAGCTCGACTCAGTCAAAATGCTTCAATCATTTTAATTTTTCAAATCATCTGCATCTTTGCTCCAGTGGGGTTCGGCTCTGAACATTTTTTGCAATCTGCTCAGGACACAACTCACCAAAAATGGCACACAAATTCCACCCACTAAAAATGACCTCAAGGCAGTCCTGTAACAATTAAGTTTGCATTTGTGCAATTATCTTAAAGAAAGATCAGTCTTACAGTCAATTCATTTGTTATTTTCATCTCTCAAATCACTCTGATCTTTGCTTCAGTGGTCTTGTGCTCTGAAAATATCCAATTTGGCATTTTTTACAATCTGCAAATTGAATTCTCTTTGTCTTCGTCTCTCCAAGCGACACCTTGGAGATTAAAGAGTCATTTGGCTCATTACTGGAGACATGAAAAGATGTTTTCCACCTTTGGACAGATCCAGTCATTATGCTATCAAATATGACATAACGCATTATGACAAAAGTACATTTTATAAAACAGAAAATACACCGTACATTTTTGAAATATAGAAATATAAATGCACTGAGGCAAAGAGTGTAACAGTGTGGCAGTGCTTTAGACTTATAACTTCTAATTACTCTCGTCTCTCTCTTCTTGACAGAGTGACAAAAGTTCAGAGGCACAACTGTGTGGAGTAAAGTACATATTCTGGAAACAAATCTCCATCACTTTCAGAAATTTAAATCCTTTTGCTACCTTAGTGTTCTATACTGACTTTTTTTGCTATTTTATTTGAGTGTCTGAATTCTATGTGTAAATAATAAGCTTGGAAATCCACACATCAAAAGCACAATTGTCGCATTCAAAGTCTATTTTTTGCTATAAAAAAAACAAACAAAAAACAATACAAAGCGTTGCTTTTCCTCCTGAGATGACAGACGTGTAAAACTGGTCACACAAGTCAAAGGCAAAATCATCTTGTCTAAATCTATCTGGTCTAGTTATGTGATCAAATTTTTTTTACAAGTGCAAAATTGGCGAGAAGTTGAGGAAAGCTTCCCAGTTCTGTGCAACATTTGTTTGAAACACTACAAGAATAAATGTCTCATTGAACCGCTATCAGAATAATAACTTGTTGAGCTCATTAGTTAGCTTACAATCCTTTTGAGATTTTCAGCTAATTCAGTCTCATTAACGCTTCCCAACCAACTCAAAATCTTTGAATGAGCAAGCAGCAAAAACACACAATTTCCAAACTGTTCAAAACTCTGGAGCTGCAGAACACAACAGAGAAGCATCCGGAGCCTCCACCACCGTACCCAACCCAGTGTGAATCCACACACATATACAGTACAAGGCAGGTTTAAAGCAGTGACGTGTTAGTAAAGCTATGTGTGAAAAATACATTTCACTTCATTTCCACGTAGAGTAAGTAAAATAAAAAAGAATTTACACTGTATAATACATCAAGTCCAATCTAAAGTGAGACCAGGAGAGTAACTGTGTAAAAGGTTGGTGCCTAAAACTGTTCGAAAAGGAGCTCGGACAGTCTCTGAGACACGGTGTCCCTGCTGGTCCGGAGGGTGAGGCGGTACATCTGAATAGGAAACACACATGGTCACACAGGCTATACGACGGTTCAGTAAATGAGTTGTGTGTGTGTGTGTGTGGGCCTTCACCTGTGCTTGTGCGTTGGGCTCCAGTCTGAGGAGGCAGCCCACCTGAGTGTTCTTAGTGTGAATGACTCCGGCTCCGACAAAGTTTGCAGGGTTGGGATCCACCCCGTCCAGCAGAGCTACGCCAAAACCTATGATCTGAGAACGCAGGCGGTGAAGCCAAAAAACTATTTTCCACATCGTGGACTAAAATATTTTTAATCTAACCAACCAGCTAAAACACAAATTATGGAAGAGAAATGAGATTTTTTTTTAAATCATTATTATTATTATTATTATTATATGTACACAAAAATGCAGACAGAATGTCAAACAGCTGGTTTATGACCTACAATTGAACAGCTTCCCTTGAAGAAGTGATTTTTTACCTTGGCCTTGGTAACATCTGTGTCCATTGGGTGTTTAGCTTTGAAGATTTTCTGAACCTCTTGCTGAGGACTGAGGACAGAGAGAAGATCACTACTTGTGGAAGGCAACATAACAGGAACATGTTCCTGTAGAATGCTGCCCACTGTAGAAACTGCAATGTACACCTCCTACTGGGACCTAATTTTGTTCATTTTTTGTTTTTACCTTCATTTATATATGAACTAAAGGCCAAGAACAGTCCAAAGCACTTTATAATATTCCCACGAGGGTTCCCATGAGAGTTGGGGTTTGATAGCACTTTACTGAATCTGAGTTAGGGCTGAACAATTTTGGAAAATAATATAATTGTGATTTTTTTTAACCAATATTGTGATTTAATATGTGTTTAATTTTTAAGCTCTTTACCTTCTGTATTATTCAAAATGGACAAGCAGTAAATCAGTGTATAGTACGACATAGTATGTATGTATAGTTTGAGTCAAGTCATAGCATGATATAATATGATATAATATCAGGTCGACCCACCTGCAGACCACAAGAACAACTAAGTTTACAAAAAAAAAAACCAAAAAAGCAAACAAAAAATACTCTGTTTGAGGTTCAATTCAAAAGTTGGCCAATGAAAATAAAACCAAGTGACGCCTCTCGTGTTTAATAGACAAGCTTAGTAGTTCTCCGACAACTAGCCGCAGCCTCCGATGCTGGTGAGCAGCACACTGGCTGTAACTCCGGACAGACTGGGCCTCTTTTGGACTTTTGGTTTGAAACGCCATTTCACAGATATTTGAGTACAGATGGCAGCTTGCAGGGAGTCTTCTGGGAAGTTACTGAAGACTTTTCTTAACTTTGAATTAAATACAGACAACCCAGGTATTGTAATAAACTGGGAATCTGTTGATTTTTATAAACAGTTTTTTTTTAAAAGCCGACTTGCCAGTGAAAAAGCTGACATATTCAAATTGCTTTTTATCCAACAAACTACAAAACACAACCATGTTTTGTTTAGTGTGATAGAAGACTAAGATTATCATTTTTTCAAGCACATTCACTTTTTTGTGGACTTGACATTAATACTGACCCTCTGATTAACAGCCATCACTGACCTACTGTATAACATTACTCAATATTGTGGGTTTTTGGGATCCTTCAGACATGAAACAGACAAAATTATACATACAGATCCAATGAAATGGAGCAGCATTTCAAACACTGTTCCTGCCTTTTCTAATCTGATGAGAAAAACCACAGTGGTGCACTGAGAATGTAAATTGAGCCTTACGCTCCAAGCTGTTTCCAGCGTTGGAAGAAGTCTTGGGATGTCATCTCTGTGGGCTGGAAAAACTTGTTCAGCATCACAGGGAGTTTCACTGCAATGGTCTGAAGAGTTCCACCATATCTGTTCACACACACACAGTCAGAAATGAGCTCATTTGAGTAGCTAGATACATCAAAAAATAAAGTATGCACTCAGACACCAACCTGAACTGAACGTTGAGTACCGGTGCATCTGTGAAATCTGACACACATTCAATGTTGAGGATCTGTTGGACCTGAGCCCCACCTTCTATGATGGGGTCTACTGTCTTAGCATGGACATTCAGCTGTGGAGGCAATGGTCAAGGATTCTACAAACACCTAAATGACACTGTCACACATCCTAGCACAGAGTGAATGCTCTGCTCTGGCCCTGCTGGATCTCAACAAAGCTTCTGATACTGCAGATCACAGCATCCTGATTCAAACGCCTAGGGCCCAAGTTCATCAAAGTGTTTTTTTGCCAGCTGAAAACGCTAACTGCTCTTCTGAAAACACCCAGCAGGAAGCGCTAGCAGGCGTTTTCGAGGCGCAGCGTTTTTATTGACTGCTTTGGTTGCAATGATACATTTGTTGCAAGTAGTTCTACCTAATTTTACTGGATGTAAAAATGTCAACACAGAGCAGAGGCCTTGCTCTGTATGAAGAGAAGGCTGAAGCAGGTAGAGACAGAGAGGACGGACTTGCCGTATGTGGGTTCATGAGATTTTGTGGGCGAGTAAACATCTCAGCGAGTACCACCGTTTAGTCCAAGAGCTGAGGTTCGAAGAAGCCCGATTCCAGGATAGTAACCGTTGTTGTAACCAGCATGGTATTTGTCCCGCCCCTCTTCTACTGTGATTGGACATCTGGGTAAAAAGTGACAGTGACAAGTGCAGTGTTTTTCCCAAAGCTGAACATTTTTAAACTCTCAGCGACCGTATAGAAACGCTCAGCGCCTCGTCACGCTGCCGGCGCTCCCATTAGAATGAATTGAAAAAAAGGTGGACACGCGCCCTTAGTTGTGGGTGGGTGTCTGAGGGAGCACCCTGGACTGGTTCTCATAATATCCCTCAGAGGAGTTTTTCTCTGTCGCTTGGCCCTTATCTGTCCTAAACTGCTGCTCTTTCCTGTAGTGTGCCTCAGGCTACTATATTTTTCTTTGTTCATGCTCCCCTTCACATCATTAGCCAATTTAAAAGGTGTCCATTATCAGTTATGCTGACGATATCCAGCTGTACGTCTCTTTGAGGCCTGATGAAACTAACAAACTTTTCTAGACAACAGCAGTCTGACTGCCATTAAGGACCGGATGACTTCTTCCAGCTTAACACAGTTAAGACTGAGGCCTTATTGCTGCATCTGATAGCATAGCTCCCATAGCGGGTCTGGGTATCGGGTCCCTTTCTCTCGCAGTACTGTCCAATCTCAAAAGTCCTCTGTACTTTGACCAACATGTCAAATCACTGACCCTCATATATTTCTTCCATTTAAGAAACCCTGCCAAACTCAAATCTGTTGTATCATACCAAGAGGTAGAGAATAACATTGTTTCTTTACCTTTTTGATGATCTTATTTCTAAAAGTTTACTCTTGTAAAGCACTTTGTGGGACAATCAAGTCTGTAACAAGAAGCGGTGGAAAGGATATGAGTCGTGAGGGTGTCGTGGCTGGTCACTGATGAGGAGAAGCTGAGGAACTGGGTAGATGTCTTGTTGCCGTAGAACACATACATGCGACCTGTGGGACCACAGCAGGTAAACTGTTCTTGAGTTCATTCTTTAACTCCATCTAACCAGTATCCACTACACTGAACATGAAACTAATCCCATACTGCACATGATTCTAGTCTGTCAGAAGTATCCTTTAAAACTGTTCTTAAAAGTGATGAGGTCTGAAGAGAATCCCAAAAGCACAAGATGTAGAACTCAAGCATAGTGGAGAAAAGTGTAAAGCTGCTCACCCAGGTTCTGCCTGTACTCAGACTTCAGTCCAATCTGCAAAAGCTGGTTCTCATAGATTATACCGTTGTTCTTACAAACGAACCTAGAATTTACAAGTACACAGTGACACATTAAAACATTTGACAGCTTCCATTTTTGTTTAGTTTAAAATATTTAAAATGTTTGCACTACACACACACTCACTCAGATAATATCCACTTCATTATGGGAAATGGAAGATTGAGCTTCTGCAGCTGAATATTTACCATTTTGCTTTTTAATCAGTTTTTACGATTACTCTTTGTTATTTAATGGCATGTGTCACTATTTACAAATGGCTGTAATCTCTATTTGTCTGCTAATTTCATCAAACAAGCTTGCAGTATATTCTCACCTGGGAAAATGTTCCTCAGACACATCTACAGACGCAGGGGTGGAGCTGTCGGAAAACACGTCGACTAGCAGACTGGCTCCGGCCGAAGGGGTGGAGTTTAGATTCAGCAGGTCTGCCAGAGGGTAGGTGGATTCCTGGGAGAGAAACATCAGCATATGTCATCTCTAATATCTACACACAGAGCACACTCTAAATCTGAATTGAAGTGCATAGTTTTTAATATCTGAATACTATTTAAGTATGGGGCCACAGTACCTGGCTAAATACACAGTTAATCCCAGAGGAATATATGAAAGTCTTTGCTTTCTATATCATGAACCTTAATTAAAGCCAAACCTCACTTTTTGTGGAAGGAAATATAAACAGTAGCCGTTTTTCCATCAGTGTTTTTTAATGCACTTTTGAAGTATCGCTTTAGAAAAGGATGAAAATTTTTAATTTTGCAAAAAAGTTTTTAAGTTTGAGGTGGTTGAGGTGGTTTTTGCCTTTGTCGAAAAACAGTATGCGCTAAATGGGAGATAGAAACACTTTTTCCGAACAAGTTCTGACGTAGCGGACTTGTAACTCACGACTGAGTTTCTGCTGTCGAGAATTTCTCGCAGCTGATAACGCTCATCTGTGCAGAGAAAAGAGGTGGATGCAAATCTCAGCAGGTAGCCTTCATCATCTGATCTGCTGAAATATGCATGCACCTGTTCTCAATGTATGCTACTTCTGCTGAGTGTAACAAAACATTAACTCTAAACGTTCATAAAATATATACTTTGAATCATGTATCACCATTGATGAACCGCACAAAGGATATTATAGCGTTTAAAAGCATTATTTGGAGGTGCATGCAATACTCGGCATAACACCAGATGTTCCCATGACGCGCTGAGACATGGCTGGTGGCAACTTCCCGCTTGAAATGGCCCTCAGGTTCATGCAACTGGTTTGGAACCTCATGTCTTGTTTATTAGAGCCATGTGTAACGTCAACTACTGACATAACGACGCCTGGTTTATTCGCTCCAAACCAGCTGATGGAAACGCACGTATTTTGCAACATGCGACATTTCAAAAGAACGCTTAAAATTCGCCTGACAATTAGATGGAAACATGGCTTCTAATGACACTACAGCTATTGTGTTGTGTGCATTTCCTATCCTGTTGGTTGACTCTCAAGAGCTGGCATTGTTAGTAGACACACTGCCAACTGTGAGGCATACTGACTGAAGAACTTCATACTGTATAGAGTGTGGACACTGATACTTTTTCCACAGTTAGCTATCAACTGATCAATGATGATGATAATGATGATGTAAGGGTTTAGCTACAGTTGGTGGTCTCTCTTCTATGGGACCAGGTGTGGAGATGGCAAATGACTAAACAGTTAAAAACAGGTAGTCCTGCGACCTGTGTGTAGTGGAAGGTTACCCTACAGTCCTCCAGCTGGTCCAAACCTATATAGCACTGTGTTATAACTGCAAGTGGGGAGTTTGTGGAATCATCTGGAGACAAGAGTAGCTAATAAATAATTATGCATTCACTATACTATGTGTTTCTAGCTATCAATATACCATGCTCCCGTCGGAGAGCATGACGGGAGTGGAGGGCGCAGGGCGGGGTCTGTTGGTGGAGAGAAGGTCTGCCATCAGTGAAGGAGAAGACTGATGGAGAAAAAAAAGAACAGGAGAAGAAGGATAGAGGGATGAAGATGGGGAAGGAAGGAGAAGAAGAAAAGTGTAGGTGAAGATCAAAGAAATGCTTATACGGTTAAATCATGCTAACTTTTGTGATGCAGGCTTGTTTTGAGAATTGTTAAACATGCTGATTTGTATGAGAAACTTTACTTTAAGTTAAGTTAAGAACCAACATTTTTCCTGGGTGGGGTTTAGATAAAAGAAACAAAAAAACAAACTCAAACTAACCACACCACTACTGTGCAGTTACCGTTTTTGTGGCGTCCGTGTTCTCGCTGTGCTCTGTGCTGCCGTTGACATTCCGCCGGCCGTCGTCGATGCTGGGCAGGTTGCCTGGGCCCTTCTTCCTCTTCAGCTTGGCCAGGATTGAAGACTCTCTCTCTGGGAATGGAGGCATCTCTTCTAAGACTGTGGCCTGTGGAGGGACAGCGAGAGCGTGACGCGGCCTGGGCAGTACAGACGGCACCAATGCACAATTAGCAATGGTGATTTTCAATTATTTTACAGATCTAGAGTGAGCACACTATGTGTTATGACACCACATAGTGGCCACTAACGGTGCACTCACACTAGGCAACCCGTAGCCGAGCAGGTTTAACCCCCAAAGTACGGTTCGTTTGACCAGTATTATCGCTCTGTGCCGTGCCCATGCATGGTACGCTTAACTGTGCCCGGGCCAACTTGAAGGGGTGGGCACGAGCACGGTTAAACTGTACTCCGGCATGGTACACATATAGTGTGATCGCTAACCGTGCCCGAGCACAGAACCCCGACACAAACTCCACTGTACAGTGATGAGATATATGTCTGATTCCATTAAATATGCTACTGAACTGATTAATGAAGGGTTATCATAGATGTATTGGCTGCACAGGTACTTGATTACTATTTAAGGATAGATTCTTATAGAGTATAGCTACACAAATTGTGATGCTTTTGTTTTTTCCTGCCATTTTTAGATGCAAACCCTCTATATAAGCTGTAGGTAAAACTCACTCACAATTGTCTAGGTGCACGCTCCAATACATAGTTTGCAGTCACGTGATTCTGATGACGCTCAAAGTTCAGTGACTAGCAGACTGGAGGAGTTGGAGGAAAGCCTGCACTGCGCTGGTTACTGTTTGGTCATTGTGTCCCAGTCAACATGTGTGTGAAATCGCAGTTCATTCACACGCACAGTACCGATCAGGCAGGATGTTTCAGGTAGCAACATGCAGGAATTGACTACTCCCGCCCAAAGGAAGCTGACTGACAGCTTGGGCCTTCAAGGAATGGCAAAAAAATTATAAAAAAAGAATTAAGAAAAATAAAGGGATATAAATACATTATCTAAAATTTTAAAAAATGTAAATTATTTAAAAAATACATACAAAAAAGAGGAGGTTAAAAAATAAATATACTGTTTGTTTTTTTAAATTTCAGAATATATTCAAAAATAAATGAACAAATAAATGTGAAAATAAATGAGATTGCTTGTAATTTTCTTCTATGTTGTTCTAAATTCATTTATTCTTTTATTAATTTCTCTTTATATTTCCACATATATTTTCTTACATACAAGAGCTGTGTGTTAATTACCTCCAGCATATCTAACCCCAGAGCTGCCAAACGTACTGCTCCACAAACAGGGAAAACTCATTTCTAACACTGACTTAAAAATCCCTTGATTATGGAATCTAACAATTGTGAATGATGACTGTGACCATCTGTCTTTGTTTCCCAACTTCACAGGAGGTGAATTAATCAGAGCAACACTGCAATATGCTGCAGTCACTGTCATCATCTGAGCTTATTTAAACAGAATGTGACGTGTCTTGTCTGATGATCCATTTACTTACTAGATGACAGCATTTACATTTACCCCATTAAATATATGGCATGCGCTGTGTGAGACAGTGTCTCTGCCGTTTCTCCCTGAAGGTTTATGTTTTATAAAAATGCACTCATTTTTTAATTGATGTTAGCAGGGGAGGTTGTTCTTTTAGACGAGACTTGCTATAGTATGCTGGGGGATACAGTGACAGTGAAATTGTTTAATGTTCATTGCGGATGTGAACTAATATTACAAATAACAAGTGATTCCAAAGAAAATGTGGACAAAACGTCCTACGTTCAATGCCATCACTCTGATGTTGCTTTTCATGTTTTTGTAAAGGTACAAACAGCTTTGTATTAATTTCAGACAATACAGCAGATTTATTCTATAAAGGGGGTTATAGTTAACAGATGTGTGCAAGTTTAAATTGGTATATTTTGGGAAGCAGTAAAAAATATCTTTATCTTAAAGGGAGCCTGCTGACACAAGCACAGAATGATAATTCCCACTCTGATCTGTGTCTGCAGAGCCCTGAAAGTCTGCATGCGAGACTGATAGACTGTTATCCTGCATAATTCACTAACCAATATGTCAGTGCTGGCCATGCAGCTGAGCCTCAGGTACTCCACAGCTCTCTGCTGAAGCTCCACGTCAGCGTTGCGCAGCTGGCTGTCTGAGCGCAGGACGTCTTGGATCGTGGCTTTCACTTCTGGAAACAAGTTAATGAACTTGATGTAGGCCGATAGCAACAGCGCCCGAGTTGGCACAGAGCACAGGTGGAACTTGGAGTGGAGAAGGTTGAACTGGACCAGAGGGCTGAAGCAGAAACAGTAACGGTAAATACTCAGGGAAAGTAAAACGGTCAGCTCTAGTGAAAATTAACTCAATATTTCTCTAATATAAGCAATACAGGCTTTCACCCTTACTTCTTCTACTCATTTCCTTTGGTAAACACTGCACCAGGATCAGGTTTAAAACAACATACTGGTGTTCGCCGCATTTGATTAAAAAGGTTTGCTTCAACCGAATTACAAATACACATATTTACGCTTACTTAAGCCTGGTTGTATCAAGCCATGCAGATCAGACTGGAGACTTTCAGAGCATTGCTGAGCATCTGCATGGGTGAAAACTGCTTCAGGCAAGTCATACAATTTTGTTTTGTTTTTTTAATTGGATAAACTAACCCTTCAAAGAACAGAAAACAGGAACGACCTGAGCAGAAACATTAGCTGAACTCAGGCAAAAATGATATGATTTCCAGAACAGTGGATTGTGCTGTGTGGATGCTGTTTGTACCTGGAGCGTGGATCCCCTGCAATTAGGTTACCAAACTCTCCCAGGATGTAGCCCCCCACCTTAACCAGGTTCTCATGGCATGCGGGAGCCTGTAGTGCCTACAAGTGTTCACAAAGAACAAACAGAAGGTTAGATAAAACATGGAAGAAACCGAACTGCTAGCTACCATAAGTAAGCATAGGAGGTAACCACCCAGCTGACACTGTGGACCTCCAGAAACAAGGACTTCTATGTGCTTCAGTCCTCTGCTGGTTCCCTGCAAAGTAGCTTCTTGAATATTTCTTGGGGGTAAAGTGTAATCAAGCCTACGGGTCTCTTTTTGACTGCCACTCGTAAAACTTGCCTTACTCTTCAGTTATTTTTCCTTTATTTTAGGCTGTGAGGGATCATTACTGCTGCTAAGGATGTCTCCATTTTTTGACCCCACAATCCCATCTGATGCTACTGAATACTAGATGTAAAGAAACTGATTCAACACTTCATAAATTCACATTTTCCCCTGAAGGAATTTCAGTTTTTAAATGTGCACCTAAAAAAAAAAACAATAACAAAAGGCCCATGTGCATGTCATTTTCTCACATGGACATGTTTGCCAGGAAAGGTAACCTTGTAACACTGATGAGGCAGATGCTGAGGGTGCACACTGAAAGTCAAGCTGATCTGCGACGGCATAAAATCTTCACGCCCACCTCAAAGACGGTCTTGGCAGCGTAGCCTTGGACATCATCTCGGTTTATGACAATTTGGATGACACGATACCACACCTCCTCACTGACATAGTCACCGGCGATGCGGATGAGGTTGAGGATGGTATCCACGTACCAGGTGTAGTCCACGGCATATTTTTCTGCCAGGATAGCCACCTTGAGAACCTGGGGAAGAGAAGCAAGTGGCTGAGAGCGAGAGCAGCACACAGAAGAACTAAATGGTATACAGCCCTGCACTGTTGGTGACCCACTATCTCCTCTCTGATGGAGTAGTCGGCGGTCTCTAGGTAGCTCAGCATCTCTGCCACAATCTGCTTGGCATTGCTGCGGTCACACATGGCATAGAGCAGATCCACAGCGCGCTGACGAACACTCACATCTCGCTCTGTCTGTAGAGAAAATAAACACCAAAAAATATGAAATGACAAACGTCAACTGTTGTGGTTGTCTGCCAGAGGGAGAGGTCACTCAGGTTTACTCTTGAGAGTCAAGGTGAGACTCACCTTTAGAGCGCTGATCACAGTCTCTATATGCGTCTTTACTGCCTCATGAGAAAACTCAGAGCTGGCCAGTGTGCACATGCTCTCCAAAGCCAAGTAACGGAGGTTGGTTTCCCTGTGCTGCAGAAACTGGCCTAGCTGGTTGCAGGCTCGTACCAACAGGGTGGGTTCGCTGAGAGACAAGAGACAACAACTAGCTGTAGTGTCCAAGTACCAACACACATTTCAATATCCAAACAAAAAAAAACGTGCTACACAGCACAGGAATGTGAGGTACAGACAGCTGGGTTTACCCTGTGACCTTGATGTGAGGTTTGAAGATAAAGGATAGCTTAGTTCTTGGTGTTTTTTTTAATGTCGTGTTAGAGTCAAGTGTCTGCTAGTTGGACTGAAAACTAACATCTAATACAACATGCCTATCCAGTGACCCAATGAATTAATAAAAATGACCTGAATCCAGATTTCCCTATTCTCCTCTTCAAGAACAAACTTATATATGGTATTCTGGAAAGTCTCTGACCAGCAGAAAGCTTGTCACAGTGAATATGACGAACCTGTCATGGTGGATGATGAGGGAGATGGCTTCAAATAGAACGGCGTTCTTTGCGTTGGAGTGCTGGACCTTCTTGGACTTGGGCGGCTCCTGGGCTTTATTGAGGACAGTCTCCAGACACTCTGTCAGGCGACTTCGCAGCGCTGCATCCTCTGCAACAACAAATGTTACGCTCTTAACACCTCATAGCTTTTACTTTAACTCTTGTCAACCTCATTACTTTCCCCAAAAAGTCTTTTTCATTTTTTTTTCATTCTTTTTTCTACTCTGGTGCCATCTGGTGTCAAAAATCACCTAATGCAACTTTGTTCTATTAGTATCTTAGGATGGGTCCAACTATGGAAATGACATCCATTCAAATCATTCTGGTTTTACACTTTAGGAGCAAATATCAGAAACAGTGCTTGTAGCCATTCCTGGGCAAGGAAAACCGTATTCCAACATTTTAGTAAATGTTTTCAAGAATGAGATAAGAAGATCATCATCAACCTTATATCTGTGTGGGGTGAGGGGTTACCTTTTCCACTCACACATTATTTCTAATCAGCTTTTGGTCAAATAACATTCAGTGAGCAGAGGTGGAAAGCATCCGGACACAAGTGTTTAGGATTCAGAACCATGTGTGGCAAACAGTAGAGACAAATAATACAGTTACAATCATGGATCATAGATGTGTTCTAAAACTTGTGATAATGAATTAAAGAGGTCTACTGTTGTGTTTCTGCGATTTCCATCCAATAAAGTGAGTTTCCTTATTGGCCTAGGTATAGCCTAGGCTAAACTAGGCTATACAAATCCTTAAAACCTGCTCTGTGCTTGACACATGTGATTTATATTGGGCTTCTAATCTCACTACTCATGTTATCAGTCTGTATTTGAGGATTTCTGGGAAAGGTTAGTATTCAAGCAGGAATTGTGCTTCTCTGAAAAGACATGTAAATGTCTCTGCAATTTACAGAGAGAACGGTGTTATGGGTAACTGTAGGTCACAGAGGAGCCAACGCGCACGCCTCCCAAATGTCCTTCACTAAGCCCCCCTTAGTTATTGTTGCTAAATCTGACAAACTGTCGGACTTTTATCATGCCGCTGCCACAGTCTATTGTCGCACTCCCTGGAGAAATATTTTCTAATTTTTGGAGAAAAACGATCTCACAAAGAAGCAGACAGAAAGGTTTGCATTGTGCATTTGAAGGTTGTATTCAGGCTGTCAGACTGACTCAAACTGATGTGAAAAGAATAATGAGAGTAAAACTGAACCACCGTATTACCTGACTATTGAGAAAGAGGACAGTGTTCCTGTACAGCTGTGTAGGTCTCTGTTTACTATTACAATCATTAAAAAGCAGAACAGTAGGGCTTTATAATGTTACATTCAGAAGTAAGTTAGCTCGCTTTAGCTAACTCACATTACATTATGAACAATCCACAGCCTACATTTTTCTGGATTTGTTTTAGATTTTGGAAAGAGAATAAATCGTACTTCTCCTTTCAACCTCTCTGGGTAGCAGCTGTAATTATTACAGGTTCCCCAGGAAAAGAGTTTGGCCACATCTCGGAAAAATATGGCAAAAGAAAACGACTCATTTTGCATTAGAGTCAATTGAGCGCAGCCATGAAAGTGTCGGACCTCAATTAGGCTTAGCGAAGGGTCAATTGGTTGATTCAACATGGTTGATTCAACTCCTGTCAGGAGGGGGGTTCAAAATGGATACAAAAACAAACATCACTTACTACATACAGTCTCTCATTAAAGTGAGTACCACCCTCACATTTTTGTAAATATTTCATTATATCTTCTCATGTGACAACACTGAAGAAATGACACTTTCAATAATGGTGGCCACACAAAATATTTACACTTTGGTCCCAGTCTGCATATTTTCACTTTGGGGTGTCCTCACTTTAGTTGCCAGAGCAGTTTAGACATTAATGGCTGTGTGATGTGTTATTTCTGAGGGGACAGCAAATTTACACTGTTATACAAGCTGCGCACTAACTACAACTACATTGTAGCAAAGTGTCATTTCTTCAGTGTTTTCATATGAAAAGATATAATCAAATATTGATACAAATGTGCGGGGTGTGCTCACTTTTGTGAGATACTGCACAAGTATAAAAGAAACACACAAACATGCACAGGGTTGCTCGTATACGTGCAGCCCAGAGGAGCATAATTCTGGCTTAACTGTCAATCCAGGAAGTTCCACTAGGGCTGGCTGTCCCACTATGCAGCAGGCCATTGCACTGGTTTTGGCAAGCTTAAGGGTAATGCTAGAGGAAATGGTAGGTAATGGGATTACCAAAGTGAATAGCTGTAAATTTGGCCATTAGTTACCTTGTGGAGAAAGCTGATAATTTGAATTGGCAGTAGACCCAAGGGCAAATGCAAGAAATGACAAAAACTGGAATAAACAAATCAGGAATGATCGTCTTAATACCGATACTAATGTCGACTGTACCATGTACTGTACCATACCAGGTGGAGGGTAGCACTGTAGAAGACGCAGCAATTTCACAGACAACCATGGTGCAGCGACAAAGTAGTACGTATAGTCCTGAAGGTCGATGGATGCAGAAGTCACAATCTGGACAAGCAGGAAGAAGACGAAACGTCCACAGATGTTAAAATAAGACTTCATCTTTGACCTCAGTGGGATGAAGATATTGTGAAGTTACAGAAAGAGACCCACCCTACTGAGCCTGGCCACAGCCAGCGAGATGGATGTTTTGAAATCGTTAGGACTCTTCTGGGCCAGAGTGGTAATAAGGCTGGTGGCTGCTGTTACCACGCCCTGAAAACCGACAGACACACCTTAATCCAAGACACACTACACAACATTTCATCAACATGGGTCTAGTATTCAATATAAAGGATACAGGATCATTTTGGAGCAGGTTTATTTTCCAGAAACTCACCATATTTAGGGCGCATACAGTCTGCTTTGAGTATACATTTACAATACTATATCTATACTTTATTTTGTCACTTTTCTAGTCTGAACACAAAAACCTGAATACAATCAGTATGTAGTTTGAAATTGGGGCACAGGTACAGTCCTACCAGGTGCTGATCATTAAGCAGATGGACCACTCGTGCAGTCCAGTCACCCATGGGCACCAGGTCAGGGGATGTCCTATTGAGTCGTAGCAGGCAAAGTGCTGCACTCTGCTTCACGCTGTCCATGGTGTCCCTGATAGAGGATAGCAGAGTTTCATGCAAATTCATATGGGGACAGCAAACACACCTTGATCTGCGACCGTCAGAAATGCAATACAGCTTTTTAAGATCTCCACAAAGAAAATCAAAGTAAATTTATCCTTTCCAGAAGAATCCAGCAGAATGAATGCACATTAGGGCTGGGCAATATATTTAAACCAATCACTATATTAACATGAATATCTTTCCAATATTGTCTGTATCTCCATATAATATTATGTAAAATCAAAGTGTTATGATCAATGTTTAATACAATGAATTGTGTACAACTTATGCATTACATAAAATACAATTTCCTTGAACTCCTTCATAAGGACAACATTAATACCAAATAAGAGCCAATTACAGAATGTAAATGCCCACCATAAACAGAAACTAAGTCTGAAATAATGAAACTCTTGCTGATTTTAAATTTTTTTTTTTACTTTTTCCAACCCTTCCTGACATTTCATATGGGTAAAATTGGTGTAAAACCAATGTAAGAATATTTCCTTTATTGACATTTTGTGAAAACCAGACCAGGCGTCTAACTGAGAGCTGCCTTTTTTTTGACTTAGAGCCAGTTAAAATCTCTATGCATTAATGACTGTGTACAAACCCTGCCACCAAGATGCTGGGAATTTCAGAAGCAAAAGCCTCAGCCATTTCTCTGCTGCCCACGTTAGCAATGCAGTGCAGGGCCAGGTTCATGAAAGTCGGGTTGCGGCTGGCCAGGTCATTCTTGATGCCATTGTTGATTAAACGGATCAGGTCGCTGTTGGAGTTCACCAGCACTGAGATGAACAGGTAGCCCTGACAGGGGACATGAGAAAAAAATATTACCGTCAAAAATCCACCATATAAAAAGGAGAAAGAATACATGTCAAGTTATTTGTACACCTCTGAGTCCCCACCCCTCCACACAAACATATTTGGTTGATAAATGACCAACAAGCTCTCAGCTTCAGACACTGGATGAACATGTGGACAAACTTACAATTTGTTTCTCTGTGTACTTGTTGGAGCTGAGGAGATTGACAGCTTCCATGTGTCCAAAGTCGATATCATGGCCAAGAAGAAAGATAAAGAGCAGCTTGCAGACATACTTTTTTTTACTGTAGCCATCTAGAGCCTTGTCTCCTATCCACAGACGTGCAAATACACAGACACACACCCACACACACAAAGATGGAAGTGAATGTCCACATGACGTTAGAGACACAAGGGTTTCAATGGTCTGACTTTACACTGTGAGTATGGTAGAGTAGCATTCCGTCATTTAATACCAAACTTGTGAGTCAATTTTATTTGCAAATAATCCAAGGGCCGAATTTACAAAGTATTTATTAGGATATTCAGAGTCAGTTTAAACACTATGGGAAGAGGAGGCATCAGAGCATTTGATTTATTGACTGCTGTCAAATAAAACATGCCTACCCAAGCTCTAAGGCTCATAGTGAGATGTGTGAACTTTTAACAGTGCAGACACAGCAACAGCCACTGAAAAACTGTGAAGCTGATCAGAGTTAGCAAAGTGGATTTACAAACTTGGGTCAAGAAAAGTTTTGTATTTCAATCAAAAAATACAACAGGTGCTTGGAATCAGTCTTTGGATGGAATGAGAACCTGTGGCCCTCCATCTACCTGCTTCCCTATCTCTGAAGGTTAGCCTGGTTTATCAGAATTGCTCACCTACCTTTAAATTTGGAACGGATATTGGCCAGTTCTTTGTTTATCCTCTTAATCTCTGCCTCTTTACTTTTACCTGCAAACAGATCAAGACATTTTGCATGTTATTTAGTTCTGCGATCACTCAGAACTTTGAATAAAACATTCTTCTTCCTTGTTTACACTGCTTTGCAGAGAGGAATATGTCACTAATTGCAATAGAATAGAAGCAAAGGATAGTAATAATAGAATAATAATAATAGAAGCAAAAATCTGCTTTTAGAAATAAATAATGATCTGACATTCGTCGTGATAATTACCAATATCGAATAGGCTAATATGACATTTTTTTATCATGATAAAATTTTCAGCCATATCACCCAGCCCTACAGTGGCCATGGTCTGTAATAATGCTGTGGCATTCATAATTAGGATGGATCCATGGATTCATGTTGTTTGTGGCAAATTCTGACCCTTCCATCGGCACACTGCAGAAGATATCAAGATTTGTCAGACCAGATCAAGTTTTTCAAATTTTCTACTGTCCAGTTTAGTGATCCTGTGCCTACTGTAGCCTCGATTTCCTGGTGCGGTCTACTACTGCTGTAACATTCAAAGTTCAATGTGTTGTGTGATCCTCTTCTGCAAAGCACTGTTGTAAAAAGTGGTTATTTGAGTTACTGTCACATTCCCATGAGCTTGAAGCAGTCTGGCCATTCTCCTCAGACCTCTAACAAGTAATTTCACAGTGTGAATGTCAAAGTTAACTGGCATAATGTTATAATATCACTACCCCGTCATTAGATAATGCCCGTAGATCTGACTGTAATTACATTTGTGTTTTCCATTAAATTTATATGTTTCTTGGATGTATTCTTATGCCGTATATGACAACTTTAGCATCTAATCTGCAGCGGCTGTATGTCGTTTTTTACATTAAACGTAAACCGGTAAAACGTAAACTACCTTCGTAGGACTGAAACATCCGGTTAACGTTACACCTTTACGGCGAGTTCAGCGCAGACAAAACGTAGTAAAACCTTTTTATATACAGTCTATGAGTAAAACGTTTTGGGGTTTGTTCAAGGCAACGGTCCCCTGACCACCCTGTTGCGTACGCAAGCACTGCGCTGCATTTTCTTGCCTTTTTAACGCCGTTGTGTTTACAAACTTGTTGCAGCTGATTGGGTAACACCTGAGACACGCCCACCAAAGGGAGCAAACGTACCTCGAAGCCCGTTAAAGAACGTTGCGCAACGTTACAAGGAAACATGGCGTTCAATCCGAAAATGTTGCAAACTGGTGCAAAACGTTTTGAGATTGAACTCGCCCTTAGTTACCTGTAAACCTCAAACCTGCTTTGTAGTACAGCCCCCACATTTAAGCTCTAACTTACTTCGGCGGTTTAAGTCCTCTGTATATTAACATAGACTGTATATTACTAAATGTAAACTACAAGCTGTTCACAATTTTATCTGTGCACATCCTTCTGACGTTATGTGAAGTAACGTTATTCCTCACAAATCCTAGTGAAACTGTCAGTTGTAAAGTTTTACCAAAAATTATGAATTGTGTTAACCTCGTTGGGTTTCTGGCAGGAGACTAATTAAAAACTAACTTTATAACTCCCTGTAAAAAAGCCAGTTTGGAGTTTTCTCCAGTTAACTCAGCGGGGTGGTCCACGCCCTTCAACGTGACGTTTTCAACTGAAAGCTAGCGGCTAACGTCAATTAGCCAGTGCAGGCCAGCTGAGTGGTTGTCTAAAAACCACGCTGATACGTTAAAGTTAACTAAATTGTGGGTGGAAAGGGCAAGACAGACACTTCTTCGCATGTTCTCAAAACCACATCGCAAATGTTGATCCTCGTTACATCAGATAGCTTGTTGCTAGCATAACCAACTGTTTATGAATGCGATAAACAAACTTACAGTTCCTGATGTCAGAGATGAACACGGCCAGGCCACGCATCCCGTCCCCTTTAGCTACTGCAGGCATTTTGTTCGCGCCTTGTAGGCTAAATGTGACAGTTTCTCTTCTGTATTCAAAATATAGCGTAACTATATAGGGTTCCTTAGTTTCAAAGTTTGCTAACAAGCAAGTGTGTATGGTACAGGGAGCCCCGATGTGACTGGGACAGGAACAGACAAGCTGCGGCTGCGTTCAATACATCCAGAGCTACACTACAACCTAAAGCAGGGCTGCGTTCCAAACATGTGAGTAACAACCAACAACAACAACAGTCTTCTTCTTCTTTTCCAGCAGACCAGGCATCATTTAGAGTATTGCTGCCTCCCATTGGAGTAGTATCAACATTACTACTTCTGCCATCAGACATAAACCTTGCGATCTGCGGTTTTATGTCCCCTCTGTATGAAGCACCCCATCGTCCAGCAGTGTTGTAAGGGAAAACATTTGAATTCCCAGTGTGTGCATAGTTCTTTGAATAAAACCCTACTTTTCTATGGAATCAACACAGAGACAATGGTCGCCTATTGTAGCTGGGGCATCACCATGAATGTGTGAAAACATTTTATATTTGTGCATTCAAATGCTTAAAATTAAGACAATTTGTGAATAAAAAAGAACACTGTCGAGTTCTGCTCGTTAGGGATGCAGGAGTAAATTATTATTGTTATTATTATTATTATTATTGTACATGTTGGAGATGGATGAGATATAAAGGTACAGTGTGATGGAGCATAGTGCAAAGGATGAGAATAAGTATTATGTGCAGGTGTTATGTAGTTGAGGTAGGTGGATTTGGTATACAGTGTATACAATATACAATATGAACAGTAAGAACAGCTCTGAAATAGAACATGATGAATAACCAATAAGTGGTAATCAGTAAACAGTTGGCTGATTAGAGGAAGAGTTACTGGGTTATTGCACAGGAGTTGTTCCTGACACTGTGAGTCAGAATTCAGCTGTTCATCAGAGTGATGGCTTGTGGGAAGAAACTGTTCCTGAGTGTGTTGGTTTTAGCGTACAGTGCTCTGTAGCGCCTACGAGAGGGGAGAAGCTGGAACAGGTTGTGTCCGGGGTGAGATGGATCTGCAGTGGTTTTTTCCTGCCCGTTTCCAGACTCTGGAAATGTATAAGTCCTGAATAGAGGGCAGGTTGGCACAATGATCTTTTCTGCAGTCCTGACTGTCCGTTGTAGTCTGTACTTGTCCTTTTTGGTGTCACATTCAAACCAGACTGGGATGGACGTGCAGAGAACAGACTAAATGATGGCTATGTAAAAGTGGATCAGCAGCTCCTGAGGCAGGTTGAGCTTCCTGAGCTGGCGCAGAAAGTCCATCCTCTGCTGGGCCTTCTTGATGACGGTGTCAGTGTTGGGCTCCCACTTTAGGTCCTAGGATATAGTGGATCTCAGAACCCTGAGTGATTCCACTTCAGACATACTTGCTTTCTTTAATTGCGAACAACTTCTGAGTATATTGAAGAAGTAAATTATTTTCTTTTTTAATTATATATTATTTGTGTAATTTTAAATCAACAAAATCAAGACATTTTAAAGCCTGTAAGTTAATAAATAGTGCATTGGTTAGTTCATAATAATCAGGTTGATTTTTGGGATTAGTTTTACTTTTATATGTGATTCCCCACACCTCCACACACTAGGTAATGTATGGAACTAGCATAAAATCTTTTTATTCCAACATCACTCATCATAGATTTATCTTGACTATTGACCTGCCCATTACTAAATATTATAAAAAATAGTTTAATAAATTCAATGATAAATTGTTAATATCAAACCATGTCTTTCAGCACTTTCAGTTCCGTTTCCAGTTTATTCAGTTGCTGTTCCAAACTTTTCCCAGAGCTTATATTTCTCTGGGAAATGTGTCATCAGCAAATAGCAAGTTTTTACAATTTAGACACTTTACAAATGTCATTTATATAGTCTAAACCGTTTTGGGCCAAGCACTGAACCTTGTGGAACCCCATGAGGTTCAGAAATGGTGATACTCAGCTACAATACAATTGGACCTATATTTATTTCATAGACACTCCTGACGGTTGGCAAGCACCTTGCTTGGTAGCTTGGTGTGTAACAGTGTGTGAATGGGTGAATTAGCGCCAAAAACCTTGTAAAGCACTTTGGATGAAAGGGCTATGTAAATTTAGCCTTTTTTATAAATAAATGGCAGAATGATACAGATTTATAGAAGGATAGAAAGTAACATCAGACTTTGTTAATTTACTACATTACAAATATTTGTGCAGGTGACACACGCTTGTTTCATGATGAATTAATATCTTAGTAAATCCTAATACATCGTCTCCACAAACAGACATATTTTGCTGTATGTAATTACATTAACCAGGACCAGGAGGTGAACCAGGATGCTAACAGAAAAGGAACAAGGAACAGTAATTTTATGCTATGCTATGCTATAAACTATGGTTATAAACTCTGGTCACCATCACACTGCTGTATTGCTACCCCAGCTTCCATTGAGCAAGGAACAAGATACATCCTGGATAGGACGCTAGTATATTACAGGGACAACACATATAGGGTACTTGTCAATTGCCTTCCCCCAGATACCAACAGTGGAAGTGTCATCATTTATTGAATACTTCATTCTTCACAGCAGAATCGTTTTGACTTCACAGTCCTATCTACCTCATTCAGAGAAGTTATTTACTGCTACAGCTATCATTCATGTTAAGTATTTCTAAATGTTTCAGTGCTGAATGGGCATAGCCTAATAAAATAAAGCAACAAAAATGAACATGTGTGCTTGCAGAATGACCCTGCACAGAGACCATCCAGCAGTAGAACCCAATAAACAATACCTTTCAATACTACACAAAGTCCTCTCTAATTGTATAAACAGAGAGCAGATGGATGGATCACACTCTATGATTGGGTTTCATTAGACTCCTCAAAAGAGCAGAGCAGCACCAACGTCAGATTTACCTCTCAGAAAATCCTGGCTGCCGATAACTTGTTACTAGTGAACCTGCATCTATGATTTTCTTCTTAGAGGGTTCCTGAAGGTCAGATCTGGCTGTAAATGTGTTTAAATATGCCAGGTCTCATATGGAGCCTCTTAGAGACACAGGATACTGTTTCAGACAAAATTAAAGAACCAGATAACAGAGACTTCCTGTCTCTTGCTATAATTACAATTACCCTTCTGATTGACTACTGTATGGCCAATGTGGGCCCTGGAGTGAAGGGGTGCCCTTGCCCATAAGGTTTCTTTTAAATGGGTAGAAATGTCTATAAGAACTCCCTATGGGAGTAAACAACATGTAAATAAAAATGTAATATTAATGTGAGCTTGTATAGGTGGGATGTAGCCACTTAAATCATTTGCTGAGTGGAAATTAAGGAATGCAGGCAAGGATACCAGTTCCAAGCTTCTGACGCAACTCAGAACAAAACACGCACCATCTCATGGAGGATGAGGCCATCACTGAATAGGGCTATAAATAGCTGGTTTAATGTGCATTTTTTTATGCTGGGGCAGACTGAGACACCCTCCTGCATTGTACACTGCTAAGATCATAATGTAGCCTTGGTCTACAAGGGCTGTGGAGTCTGAGTCTGTGCTAAAACAATGCTTAATAAAGCATTTTGCACCTCATTCATACATGCTGATTTGTCTCCTAATTTAGGT
>JAPMOB010244504.1:0-25870 GCA_029875015.1 Lepomis gibbosus | reverse complement strand
ATTCTAACCTAAAAGGCAAAAATAATTTGTCTTTGTTCATGTTATGTAAAAATAAATAAATAAATAAAAATTCTAATAGTTTATGCTACAATATTCTCATACCATATCACAGTGAAGGTGTCAATGGGAATTGTTGGGTCTTGTAATATTACAAAGAGTGTGGTCTAGACATGAGACCTGCACTACAAAGAAGTAAGAATTTAACCTACTTTATGATTTAACTCGGGGTTATCGAGGACAGTCAGGTTTGACAAACTCTGACTGCCTACATTGGTGCTAAGCAGTACTACAACATGAATAAAATTTTGGTTAGTGGATTAGGTGTTAATTAAATTGGATTTTGTGCGTAAGTGTTACATTTATGGGAAGAAAATTACAAATCTACCAGTAAACATTGTATTCACAAATTTCTGAGGGAAAAAAAGTGTTTTATGTTCACTTCGTAAGGGTGCAACATCACACCACAGACGCCTCTGCTTGCCGTGTAATATGCCCACAGTGGAATATCAAATGATACTTTGCGCCCTGATTTTGCGAAATGAGAAAATACTCGTGAATTTTGTTCTTGTAAATGTATTGCTTTTATCTTGGATTATTACCTCCCATCTCCTGGCTTTGTATTTTTTGGACACGTAAATTGGTAAATCAAAATATGTAGGATAATTCAATTATGCATATGGGCTACATCTCAGAAATGTACCTGTTAATTATGAATGTAATGCTACTATGTTAAGAATAACTATATTTCAGCTGCAACCCCAGAGGAAAGCACACAAGACAACAAGTGAAGATAAACCCTAAAAATATTTTATCAAACGGTGTGTATTAGTAGTTCTCATCATTAACACTGAGTGCAGATGTGTTGTGTAGCCTATCCATGTATATAGGGTAACATTAAGTTAACCACAAAGATAACCTGCTCAGAGCAGTTTAAAGATGCAGTGAAATTGCCATGACAGAATACCTCGAGTAAAAGCTATCCGCCTTTCATAGTATGGGCTACTTGGAAAGTTACATCCGACAGCACAAAGTTACTCATGAAGTTACTGGATAAGCCGGTTACCTCGCTTTGTAGTACAGACTTCTGCTCTATCAAAAGTGCGATGACATAGCTTCTGTTATAAATTGGCATGATATAAATAAAAGTGAATTGAACTGAGGAAGAAAAATCTGGTTTGGAAATATTTTAATGAGGAAGGAAGTAGATTGAACATGTTTATTGGACCCCAAGGATACACAGTGTGTTTGGGGAAGAATTACTATACAGTATGTAAACAAAAACTCTACAGGGCACCTTTAAATTTACTGTTTGTTTCTCAAGTGTTTGGTTATGAACCAAGTTGTGTTTCACCTTACTACTTAAATGCAATTTAGGGCAGACATCATTACATTATATTATAACTATTAACTGAAGCTTTTATCCAAAAACTTATAAGTGCATTCAACCATGTGGAGACAACTGCAAGAATCAGGCAAGTACATCAACTCCATTAATTATGCTGCTTTAAATGCTGCATTTAGAAACAATAAGACATTTTTCTAAAAATTCATGGGCCAAGGTGCAGTCTGAGCAGATGAGCTTCTACTCACTACAAAACAAGTGTAGAATTTCTGATGATGGGATGTCATTGTTGAGCGGTGGCTGGATCCCCCTCATAGTGTGTTGCCTGTGGTGGAAGAGGTATTCCGACACTTTATTTAAGTAAAAGTACAGTATTATAAAATTATAAAAATACCTGCCTCATTTAGTTGATGGTTTTCCCCCTTGGTGTGGTTCGTTTGGGCAGGTGTGAATACAGGGATCGTGCTCGGGTGCGCACCAAAAGCTGACCAAGATACGCTTTCAAACAAACTCTGGTACGGTTTGCTTGTGGCATGAAAGCAAACGAACCAACCACATGATTTTATGATTGCAGAGATGGGATCTGAGCATCATTTCCAATGCTACACCACTAATAAATCCATCTGCTGACCGCAAAATGTTCTCAGCCATTGTATAATTGATCTTTATAAGCCGCTATGTTTATGAAAATCATTTGGTAACGAATAGCCTACTTGCCAGCGTAGGTATTTTCCTTGATTATGTTAAAATAGGTAAGAAAGTAGTATGTTTGTTTGTTGGTAAAACTGCAATGTGAACAAGAACCGGACCAGAACTAAAATGCAACAGTTTCATTTTTTTCACTTGGTCCGGACCAAATGAACCGAATTACAGGTGTGAAAGCACCCTAACAGTGGGTGTGAAGCTGGTTTGCAGTCCAAACAAAAAGAGGTCATCCACGACTGAGGTAAGCAAACAGTCCAAGAGTCCAATAGAAATAAATCCAAAACTCAGAGAATAAACCAGAAACATGAAACAAGAAACACAAGTGATCCAAACCTCCACTGTGAAGCACACCATACAGAACAATGAACACACAACAAGTGAGAGACAGACCACCACTGAAAAATACAGGTGAGGTGAATATAATCACACACAGGTGAAACCAATCAGTGAGACATACACAGGAAGTACAACGCGACAATGACACAAGGGGCAGACAGATTCAATGTAACACAAGAAACACAGACAGACAAAAGACAATTCAACATAAGACAGGAACAAATACAGACCAACCCGTGACCTCTGGTAACAGAAGTAAACCTTTGATCTCTCCATAGTGTTTTGAACATAATGCATATAATCACATAAAATTCCTTTGGAAAGAGAAATATCAGTTTCAGATTTGAAATCTAATATTTGTTGCTGCTAAATTGGTTTGAAGTTAAAATGAAGGTATTCTATTGCTTTTTATTGGACTTTCAAATGTACAACCATGATGCCTGTGTACTTTAGGGTCTTTTTACGTAGACCAAGGTCCACTGCTCTTAATCCAAAAACCCCCTCTTCATTTTCCAATGACTGTAATGATGTCGGCGGTAACAAATGTTTCAGCAATAAATCTGGAAAAAACATGAAAAACAAGTCACCACACTTAATATGAAGAAATATAAAATACCTACCTATAAAGATGAATGTTTCTTTTTGTTATAAATATATAATAAGAGTTTAATTTCAACTCTATCCAAGTTTAACCTCCCAAGAACGCAAGGCAGCACTATCGAGAGGGGCTGTGTGTGAACCTATTTTCCCGTTAGTGATGATTAGTCATGTTTATTCTGACCCTTCCTAATCTCCCTCCAGCTGAAAGAAATAGCTGCTCCCTCTCTCCATGCACCCTCCCCTCCACTAAAGCTCCATAAATACCACAGCATTTTGCTCTGTTTTACAGTACGGCTGGGAACTCCAACTGTAACTGAACTCAAAGTCTTCTACTGTTGAGAGAGGCTTTCTTCCTTTCAGAGAACTCACTATCATCTAGTTTCAAGTTCAGCTGTAGCTAGTGTAGAACAAACAACTATACTGAGCAATAATTGTAGGCCTATATTACATTTCTACGGCTGATCTAGAGACAGGCATGTATGCCAAAAAGTCAGATGAACAGGGACCACGCAAAAGACGCTCTTTTGAGTCTGAGGAGAAGCAGCTCAACAATGAAGTAAGTATGATGCTTGTGGTATATGTGAAAAGCCTCAGCTTTCTATCAAATGATTTATGATTGATATAAGCTTAATGAAAGATTGTTTACAACTGAAACCACATTTTGTTTTCATTTCGTAGTCAAAAATAATATCAAAGCATTTTATATTTTATATCAGAAATGCTCCTTTTTGTCTCAGCTGGCTGCAGGGCTGGCTGTGTCTGTGTTTGATTGACAGCCGCTGGAAGACTGCCAGGGTGTCAGTGTTAAACCTATTTGCTCTGTAACCTACATGCAATGGGAAGACAGTGTGTTGTTAGTGGTATTGAAGAGTAAGGACCACACCATCATCTAACCAGGCCCAAGTGATAGTGCTTACATGCTGTTCACAACAGTGCACTTTTTCTTAGTCAATGCTTGTTTGGTGGCTCGTTGAACAAGCTAAGGTGCAAGACAAGAAGTGTGTTCATATTTAGAGTAAGTTAGATAACAAGGAGACTTTAGCAGAAAAAGCTAATGTTGGTTAATTATTCAGAGTCTGAATAATTAACCAACTCTGAATTTCAGAGTCTGTGTAGTTATGCAAGACTTGACTGGCTGTATTGAAATAAGAGATGAATGTATTCAAAATCGGCTACTATACCAACAGTACACTGATTTGTCAATGTTAATAAGGAGAACGCAGTCTGCAAACAAAAGCAAAATCGATTGAAAGCTAAAAATACCCAGATGTCTTACTGATTCTGAAAAGATCTCCAGTATGCATCGGGCCAGTCTATCTTAGGCACTGTGTCCCACAATGTAGAGCTCTAGAACGTCCATAACAACCGGTCTTTTAAAAATATATATAATCTTTATTTTATCAGGTAGTCTGAACAAGCATAAATGGAAAATATCCATAAATATTTTGTTGTTTTTGCACTAAACGTTTAAGGTTACCTTCAGTAAAATTGATGAGAGCCCAGACAACAAGAGCATCTCCACTGGAAAGCCCACCAGCTCTGAGAAAAGCATTGCAACTATCATATTCTCAGTGAAAGATGAAGTCGGTGGTCTTGTCAAGGCCCTTAAGCTTTTCCAGGTGGGTGTTTTATTTACAAAAACATGCCTTCTCGTCATGTCATTTTCAAATTAATAGTCAAATTTCTTAATATTTTTCGTTGAATTCATCTTCTCTGGATGTGTTTGATTGTGTTTGGAAGAAGTTCCACATCTCCTCTTCTTTTTCTATATGTTATATATGTGCAGGAAAAACATGTCAACCTCATTCATATCGAGTCTCGCAAGTCCAAACGAAGGAATTCAGACTTTGAGATCTTTGTGGATTGTGACACTGACCATAAACAGTTTAAGGAGCTGACTCAGCTGCTAAGGAAGCATACTGATATTGTCGAGATCACTCCACTTGACAACTCCACTCTCCCTGATGATGGTGGGTATAATTTAATTGATTTACAGTCAAACTGGTTTAAAAACTACACAGCAGCCTGTCAACAAGCTCCAACGTTAATGGCTTATATGGTTTGAATCTAATTCACAGGCTTGTTTTGTAACTGTTAAATCACGAGTATGGAAAAGCAGAAACTTAATGAGATACAAGCAACTTTAAAATCATTCAACCTAAATTATATTTCAGATATGGCTGGTGTGCCCTGGTTCCCTAAGAAGGTCTCTGATTTGGATCTGTGTGCAAACAGGGTTCTGATGTATGGCTCTGAATTAGATGCTGATCATCCGGTATGTAGGACAGATAAAGTTGTTACAGAGTAACCTGAGTGTTTTTTGTTTTTTTATTTCTTTTCTAAAGTGGCTTATCTTTTTTTTATAATTATGAAATTGTGAAAATGTAAATTGAGAATGTGAGTGTGTTGTTTTTGCAGGGATTTAAAGACAACATATACCGCAAAAGAAGAAAATATTTTGCTGATTTGGCTATGAGCTACAAACAGTAAGTTCCATTGTTTATTTAAATGTGATGCACATGAAATTGTTTCATTTTCCTTTCATGTATAACATTGATTTAGCTGACATATTTCAAAAATTAAGGAAAAATCCCTTGAGATGCACCCTCTCAATATCAGTCAATAATGGCAAAACAATATAGAAAAAAATAAAATATAAGATCAAAAACGTTCACCTATCGTTATATTCATCATGTGCACAAAACTGATAATAAATAAAAATGATTTAGCAACTTCCAGACCAAATAAAATTATGTCTACAGTATTCAGAAATAACATACACAAGGTAGAGAAAAAAAATGGGATGACGCATGAAGACAAAATTAAAAAGAGGAGCAAGTACTTTAAGGTAAACAAGCAAAAAATTCTTAACGTCATGAAAAGTAATTGTTTGTCTGATTTTTGCTTGTTATTTCAGTCTGATATTGTTTTTCATGCAAAGGCTTGGCACCCGATTTCTTTTGAAATCAAACAAACAAGCAACAAACAAGGAAAGGGTGTTCAGTGTGTCTGAGTATGATTTGCCAAATGGAATTAAATGTTGTTTTTAAATCATTGTTTAAATCATTGCAATGTAAATGCATTGAAAAGATCTCCCAGTTTAAATGCAGTGTGCACGTGCCTGTGTGGATGTTGTAAGTGGCCTACACAAGAAGGTTGGAAGACATAATGTCAGTAGGAAGCAGTAACTTACATGTAATGTCAACATACATTACCACATCAGAGCGTATAAGCCTCGTCCCTCGGCTCAGCGCTGTTCTCTAGAATATTTAGTAATTATGAATTTGTTGCGTGTTGAAACTGCACCAAACGCAACACTGCACTTCCCTTGGGTCCACAGCAACACACCCTGCACGTTTGAAGTCGATTGAATGAATGGTTCCTGACATAACTGAAATACAAACAGACAGACACACACAGATTGCTTCCTTTATTAGAGAGTTATTTTCCTTTATGTTGTAGGCCTACTTTAATTGATAACAGGAAATAAAAGGTGTGAGACTATTGTCTCACTTGGGATGGAGGGCGGGCTTTATGATCAAATCAATATGATCTCCAGTGGAGACCTACCAGTAAAATGAATGGAAGAAAGGGTAAGGTTAATAGCCCACTCAGCAGAGGAATAGGATTAATATATCTTATTATTGTTAAGCTGAGTTATATCAGGATTCAGGAGCAGACACAGAGGCAAGGTTAGAATCAAACACATGGGTTTATTGAACAAAAGAGAATGATATAAAACAGTAAAGTGATCCGAAGGGCAGTGGCAGAGAGTATGCAGACAGGCGGGTGGTTGATCCAAAAAACACAGAACAGGTTGGCAGGTTGGGCTTCCCACAAGTGTGTGTGCTTTTACATAGTGATCCGGGTTTCTGGGTTACCTGCAAAGTCCACTAAGTCCGCCTGTGCCGCAGCTGTCGGAGCTAATCCGGTCAATCTTCAAAATACCTTGTGCAGACACCCGATCGTAATAAACACTGTTAAAACAGACAAAACAGAAACACTCAACTATGTAGCCTACTTAATCATAATAGAAGCACAAAAGCAAGTACCGATTACCAAATCAACAAAATCTAAATTAATTTTAAATTGTTTATATTGAAGCCAGTAAACTAACTAACTTCTGTTTGTCAGGGGCGATCCTATATTTCGGATAGACTTCACAGCAGAGGAGGTGCACACCTGGGGTGTGGTGTTCAGAGAGCTCAACAAGCTGTACCTCAGCCATGCCTGCAAGGAGCATCTGAAGAACCTCCCTCTGCTCACCAAATACTGTAACTACAGCGAAGACAACATCCCCCAGCTGGAAGATGTCTCACACTTCCTCAACGGTAACGTTTCAATTCTAAGCCAGTTTTGATAATTTGAAGTTTCTCAGAAAATCACGTGATAACATCGTTTGCCAAGGTTGACAGTTTAAGCCAAGTGCCCTCAGCAGCATTTTATCTAATGACAAGATGATATCTGCTCCACAAACAGGGGTGTTAAACTCATATTAGGTAGTGGGCCAGATTTGTCCAGGATTATTTTTTTTGTTAACATGAATGTGACTCAACATGGATCTTTAGGCTAGTTGCTGATTTATTATTTGAATCATTCAAGTAGGCTTACAGATACTGACCAATCAAATGCATAAAGAAAAAGAGAGAAGTGTAAAAAAAAAAAAAGTGCTCATAGTGCTCAAAGCTTTTAAAATACTCAAATGTCCTGAAAACAATGGGCATTATGAAAGATTACTCACTGAGGCTTGCTTGTACAAATGTTCCAAGTCAGACTCAGCAAGTCTTAACAACACAAACTCATCTATGAATTACTCACCTCAATTTGATGAATACCGCCTATATAAAGTGCATGATCATGAGATTTGATCATTAGCATAATCTGTCAGGAATTCCCAAATGCATAGAAAGGGATACCCAAATGTAGATACTGACAGAGTAGATCCAGTACATAAACAGCGTTTATTTAAATAGAACAAAAAGCTTGTGCTACAAAGGTAGAAATCCAAAACGAAACGTAAATCCAGAAACATGTCCGAAAGAGCAAACAACCAATAACAGAGTAAAATCCAGAGCTGAAGCAAAACTGGGCTGCCACTCCAAATACAATGGAAACAGGCAGAACACTCAATAAATGATGAGGACACAACAAAGACTGAACAGAACTGGGGTCTTAAATGCTGACACAGAATAAAACACACCAGGCAGGCAGCGTAATCCAAGCTGAGACACATCTGGGACCTTTACCACCTGGCTTCGTCGTTTCTCTTCTTAGCTTCCTCCGTCAACGTCCTATTCTGTCTCTTTGCCCTCTGCCATTAACTAACGTAATGTCCATAGCCTCGTCTAATAGCAGGTGTTCTGGGCCCGGAGAGGCAATGACAGAGACGCCATTAATACTAATACAAGTCAGGTTACCATCAAAATTATTTTGAAGCTGTTATTTTAATAAAAAACGACTTCATAATGTTGCTTTAGGAGTAAATGTGTTTGTAGTTCTTGTATGAGGCCCATTGTCCGTTGTAATCTGGGTAATCCACAGATTTTGATGTCAACAGTTTTCAGTGGAATTTCTTTCTACCAATGGAACAGACCCAGTATTTTGTGTGTGTGTGTGTGTGTGTGTGTGTGCGTTGAATAGAGCGCTCAGGCTTCATCATTCGACCAGTGGCAGGGTACCTCTCCCCCAGAGACTTTCTAGCAGGCCTGGCCTTTAGAGTATTTCACTGCACTCAGTATGTCCGCCACAGTTCTGAGCCATTGTATACACCTGAACCGTGAGTACACACATACACGCACACAACTCACTCACTTGCTCTGCCTTCAGTCATACTTTTACTAGGGGAATATATTCGAGTAGGGGTTGGAAGGTGGTGGTGGTGGTGGGGATGTCACTGGAAAATTCGGTTCACAGTTATTTTTTAAACACATTGTTATAGATTTTATTGATTACAAAGATTGGAGACATCTACTGATTATTTTCTTGATGTTGTCATCAAGAAAGTGTCCTCTCCGCTGCATTGTTTCCTCTTCTCTCCTGTTCAACAATAAACACTAATGGTCATATAATCAAGATTAATGTTACATAAACTAGACTAGATATGTCAAAGATGCCACAAATGTTTGAGGAAAGTGAACCACCATCAGAGTTTTTTTTACAGCTTAGTGATGTTGTAAAGTTTTACTGTAGTGAGTCCCAGGGAAATTAAGTGGGTTTCCATTAAAATGTGTTTTTTGACAAATTGTAATGTTGACCTCATCTTTAGGGATAATATTGTTAGGGTTTCATCCATACTACTGCTCTTATTGGTTCTTTTTCATTTCTAAAACGGCTTTTAAAAATATATAGTACAAAAAAAAAAGAATTAATTCAGAAGAGGATTATAATGTTGTTTCGAGGGCAGCAACAGTGATCTACAACGATGATGACACGACTGAATCAGAAACGTTTCTTTGGGTCATGCCTTGGCTGTATGGACAGTAGCTGGATTTGTGGTGCATTCAAGCACAATAAGTTATATTTCATGACCACCAAAGAAACCGTTCAATACATAAACATGTAAACAACTTTAAGTGTTTGACTGTGAATACATTTTTTTAATCAGAGCAGACTTTTTTGACACTGTGTGATTGATGCAGAGACACATGTCATGAGCTACTGGGTCACGTTCCCCTGCTAGCTGAGCCCAGCTTCGCCCAGTTCTCTCAAGAGATTGGTTTAGCATCGCTGGGAGCTACAGATGACGACATACAGAAACTGGCCACAGTGAGAAAATACACGCACACACTCTCTACACTGCAATGTTACAATACACTCTTTCTTCATATTGCAAATATTGCAGGTGGGAAACCATAAACCACCCTGAAAACAACAGAACAAAAACAATGATTACAAAGTTTTAAGAATAACTTGAGAGCAGACAAACAAACAATTTAGTCAAATGTGTATTTATATTTTGGGAAGGTCCCACCATTTGGACAAACACCAACAACTTCTGTAGTGACATCTATGACTTCTGTTCTAATACTGTGTGTGAACGGGATGATTTTAAAGTTTCACCCTGTTTTGTTCTAGTGTTATTTCTTCACAGTGGAGTTTGGTCTATGTAAGCAGGATGGCAGGCTGAGGGCCTATGGAGCTGGACTCCTCTCCTCCATCAGTGAACTCAAGGTGACATGTGACCTGCAGTCTAGCTTTATCCAGTACAGATGCATCTGCTGCACTTCTGTATTTCCATATAACTGCACATTAGTTTCAGATTTCAGGCTTAAATTTTTTGTTTAAAGATTTCATCAAACTTAACAAAGAATGTAACTCATGGGCCGAGAAACATTTTCTTTTCACGTCATAGTTCCTTCATTACCACAAACCCATTGACTGTAGATATTCATTGTTTTTCTCATGATCTTGATCTTAACCGATACTGACCGACACCAACCAATCAAATTCCTGTTTTGTCAGATGATCTACAGCAATAGGTGTTAAGAGGAAACAATTTTATTTTTTAAGTATTTTTAGTGGAAAGACAAAATACCTCACATTTCTCCTATTCTGTGAGCCAGTCTAACCTTGTTGGAGCATTCAGTTCGCAGTAGACAAAACCATGTTACTTGACCAACCAGAAGGGCATTCTCTCAATATGTAAATGTGTCTAGTTACTAAAATCTAACCACCTAAACCACAATGTATCTTTCTTCTATCAGCATGCTTTGTCTGGCAAGGCCCATATCCTTCCATTTGACCCCATGGTGACCTGTAATCAGGAGTGCAAAATAACTACGTTCCAAGACGTTTACTTTGTCTCACAGAGTTTTGAGGAAGCCAAGAACAAAATGAGGTCAGTAGGATTCTGCGGTGTAAATGCATTCCTTCCTTAATACTGTAGCTATAATCTATTATGTAACATGTTTTGAGATCATCTCTATTGTAGTGAGCAAGTACTCCAACCAATTGTCGTTACCCAGCGCTGTAGTATCAGATGACCAAAGTTTTATTGTTGTAACCTAGAAAAGTTCAACTTATTGGGAAATCAGGGTGACCATATTTTGTGTATACCATTATGCTGAGTACATGTCTCTGCTGCATCTGCAGGGAGTTTGCCAAGACCATTCGGCGTCCATTCACTGTACGGTACAACCCCTACACGCGGAGTGTGGACATCCTGAAGGACACCAACAGCATCAATAGCATGGTGAAAGACATTCGTCATGAGCTGGACATTGTAGAAGACGCCCTGAACCGACTCAAACAGCAGAGAGTCTGAGTTGTCATGTGGGTCAGAAATCAGCTGAATGTAACGCCAACTTGGATCTTTGTACAGAAGTACCCGGAAACCAAATTAGCCTCAAATCAGTCAACGCATGTAATTCAATTTAATTTAACCTGATGGGTTTGATGGACAGAGTGACGTAAATTACTGTTTTAGCCCTTGCACCAACTCTGCAGTCACACAACTGCCTTGAGGCTCGATCATGTAATGATGGATCCTGGTATTTAATGTTTCTGCTGGCTGCTGCTTATCTGTTTGTACCTTTCCTCTGTTAATGGAGCACTAGAAGTTGTTGTTGACAGCTTGCATACCTGGACAGCAATGGATTATAATACCTTAAGTGAAAAAAGAAGAGTTACTTAAATTGTGCTTTTTAAAAAATGTGCTTATGACCTTTTATTTGTACTATCCACCCTGGGATGAGACAGGTCTGGCTGTACGGTGCACTAAATTTTAATCTGTAGTAATTGTAATCTGTAAATATTCAGTAACATCTGGCTGGTGTGTCTTCTTTAGTTCGACCGTTTGGCCGAGGCAGAAATCCTCATTGACTGTGACACCATGTCGGCCTTCCCTGTATTTATATGGGCATTTGATTTCCAGGACTCCTTCCTCACAGCAGGAACACACCACTTTCCCATCTGGAGATGTGCCGAAGTGCAGTTCATCAGGTCGTATCACGAAACCACGTGGACTAACCTTTACATTTCGATGGCTTTTGTTGACCTCTTTAGTGTAGCACTCCTTAGCAATTTCCTCTTGGAACCTCTATGTTGGTGTAATGGTAGTGCTTGATTTTGTCCAGGGTGGTTGTGCAAATGGTCACCTTTACATATACGATAAAATGTTGTGCTGGTAGTTCTGCCTGCCCTGTAAGCGTGCCAGACTTGGGACTTTGCCTGCAGTTTTGTGGTGGCCTCAAGTTTTTTTCGCACTGATCATGTTTCTTTTCATGTTGAGATAGGCTCCCTCACATTTCCCTCTCACGTCCCCGTGTTTTGAGTGGCTGTAGAGCATTCGGTTTATAGCAGTACTCAGCAGTGGTGGAAGAAGTGTTCAGATCCTTTACTTCTGCAAAAGTAACAACACACTGAACTCTGCTCTACTATAAGTAAGTCCTCTATTCAAAAGCATTAGAAGAATTATCAATAAAATATAGTCACAGTTCTTAAAGTGATACTGTGCAGTACAATTGTCCCTGTCAGTGCTTTACTATTATAATAGATTAATAAAACTGCTGCATTCATGTGTGTGTTGCATTTTTTAAGAGGTTTCAAATTGAAATACTTTACAGCAGCATCTACAGATGTGAGACCATTATGTGTTTGGCTGTAGGGTGAGTACCACGGTTCTCTACAAAGTGAGAAAAGAAGCACTTCCTTCTGTTTATCACATGGAAAGAAGAGAAGCATAAAATAACTAAACTAAAGCTGTTAGACAAATGTAGCAGAGTAAAAAGTACAATATTTGCCTCTGACATGTAGTAGAGTAAAAGTATTAAGTAGCATAAAGTAAAGGAAGTGAGTAAATGTATTTAGTCAGACAAGGTGTCCTGATAAAGGTTAATAATCCTGCTCTGCCTGACAGTTTTTACTGTGTGTATGTATGCATATTATAACACAGTGTATTGCTTTCTTGGTTGTCTCATATCAGGTTATTTTGTTGGATAAAACATGTTGAGACTCACCTAATGCAAGTAATCAAGTTTGACTGGACACTTGACTGGAGAGTGAACTTGCACCTAGATGCTTAACTCGGACTCTGCAACAAAGCCTGAAATACTCTGCTACATTCCTCTAGCAGTGCCACTGAACCTCCTGACTTTGGCTGGAACTGCTGCTGTCAACTGTCTTTTAGGCCTCTAGGAGTTGATCTCCCTCTCTTGCGTACCGGCACAAGCTGCCGGTACCAGGGGCGGACTGGGACGAAAATTCAGCCCTGGCACTGTAGCCACACCAGGCCACATTACCACACATCCCCACTCACAAACACACATTTACTGCTTAGGCTACATTTGTGTATAGATAGAGAAATAACATAAGCAGTAGGCCTATGTAATCAGTATAATATACATGGGCGGCCGTTAATGCACCCGAGCCTAAGTAAAGCCTATGTGTGGGTGATATTATTATCAATCTGTCTGACCCAACCCAAAACAAATGGTCCTGGCATTTGCCAGAATTGTCAGATGGCCCCTGGCCGGTACTCTTGTCTGCCCACTCCACCGGTACAGATGGAGTAGGGAGAAGATCGGATGCTTTTTTTTATCCAAGCGTGTGCATAAAGTTGTTCATCATTGTCACTTTTTGTGAACTGACCAGTTGCAGCCTGAATGAGACATTAAACACAGGCTGACATGGTAAATCAAACTTTTGAAATGTTAAACTCGTCAGCATGGATGGTTCTGATTACTGATTAACAAATTGGAGACTAACCACCATGTAGAGCATTTTGCTTGCAAAAGGATTTAATGAATGAGAACAATGTACCATGATGAAACCGCTGTAACAGGAATTAATATTATACGCCTACTAATGGTAAGCTGTTAGTATTATACTAACATTAAACTTTTATTTGTTGTTAGAATATTGTACTAATACACAAATTTATACCAGTTACTCCTTCAGGTGGATAGTGCCTCTGTAGTGAACAGATGTAGATTAAGCCAGAACCAGGATGCCATTGTATGAATGTGAAACCAAAAGATAGTTGTGATGATGTTGTGTAATAAATTTGGCTTCTTGTCCTTGTTGACTGTGCATGGTGTAATATGTCCTCATGTATCAGCTTTTACCAAGTCACACTGGATGTAGATAAACAGTGAAATCACACAAATAGCATTGTGTGTTTCAGTGATACACCAGTATGGTCACGGTGCTTTAAAATGGTCCAGATACTACGCATTAGCGATGTCACTGCAATGAACAGCTATGCATGTGTACTAAATACCGCTGGTTGTCATGCTTTGACACCTGCTGAGGGGATATGTAAAATGTGCAACAGACAAAAAAAAAATCAGGAAGTCCCTGAGTGCATGGTGTGAAAGTGTGACAAGAGTGTGTGTGTGTTTGTGTGAAAACAACAAATAGATTGCAACAGGCTATAACTATTAAAACACACATTACTAAACAACTATATAGTGTATATAGGGGCTCATGGTGGGCTATCGTGTCTGTCCTCACATATTAAGTCTGTCTTTGCATTGCAAAGCCCTGCTTTACACAAGTAAAACAATATATTGTCATATATTAGCTGTGTGTGTGTGTCAGCGTGAATTACTCATGTTGTGGGCACATAAATCTGTCTGGACAATCACATGGGACAAACGTCCCCATAATGTAACACAATTTTAAGACTTGCATTAAAATGTATGAGAATCATGACTGTACCTACCTTGCTTTGGTCAGATATTAAACAATATGCCTGCCACGACTCTGCACCTTCACCCGACAAGAAATATTTTGTGATGGTGATTCCCTCTCGTGAAGTATTGTTGGTGCTTCTTCAGCTGAGATGACCCCTTGCCCTGTCACTGCACTCAGGCTCTGATGCTACACCTGGACGGACCTCCTTCAGGTCTGCCGTACAAAGGTTGTGGAGGATACATGTGGCTTTGACTGCTTTCTGGATGTGCATTCCACCGTTCAGTCTGTAGTTGTCAAAATGGTACTGTACAACCAGTTTCATCAGTACCCGTGAACAATGACAGTGTTGCTGTCATTTGTAAAGTACTGATCCCCCTCCCTTTTCTCTCATTTGCATGTTGCAGCTTTTATGGTGACAATGGTGAATGTGAGGCATCGCTGCAAGTACAAATGCTCACAGCAGACATACATACATATGACAGCAAGATCAGTCCCCGCCCAGTCGAGGCTGCCTTCCTTTCCAGCCACAGAAAATATGATAAAGACTCAAAACATGAAAAAAGCTTGAACAAAGCAGTAGCTGAGGTTATCTGTCATGATTAGGTGCCAAAATATATACACAAGAAAAGTAGATTCTGGAATTTTGTGCAGCAGTTGGACAGAAAATATGACGTGCCTGGGAGAAATGATTTCGTGTATAATGAAATCCCAAAGCTGTCCACTGAGAACAGACACTACTCACACACCAGCCTCTCTCTCAGACATCTGGGCGAGCAGGGCAGCTGATACATACATGGCGGTCACAGTATTTAACTGAATCCTGCCAAACACAGACCTGGTGTTTAGGATGTTCAGCTTTATATACGGATCATATGTGAAGCCCTGGAGGAGCTGGAGTCTGAGAAAAGCACACCGGACCCGTCAAAAATGGCACTGACCACTGACAATGCCACTAACAAAAAAGCATTCGAGAGCTACACTCTGATATATACATGGGCATAACCTTCATCTGGCTACAGGCAAGGTTATAGGTCTGGACCGTGTCTCAACATGCTTGTCCAGCCTCTGGACAACCCTGTCTGCTATTTCCAGATCAAACTAAATGTCGAGGAGCTTGAAGTAAACAGAGACAAGTGAAGCTACCTGAGCAAAAGCTCATTCATGATGAACACTGGTACTCCACCTATGAGATGGAGAAGAGATTCTGTATACAGCAACAAGCGGTCTGTGCTCTTTTGGCTGAAAAGAAGCAGTAAAGACCCAGACAGCAACACAAGAAACTGTATGAGGTCTTTGGCCCACTTAAATGTATCATAGATGCATTATAGAAGGACCCCGCGTTGTGTTTCACGCTTCCCCTGAAATGGAAGATGATTTCCTGTTTAACAGCGAAGGATGGAGAAAGCACTCTTAAAAAGTAAGAATAAGAACAGTCTTCACTGCAAGATATGAAAGCTGACTTCTGGACACAGTAGTTCACACTATGGCCTTGACCCACCATGACTTCTGTTATCATGGAGGAAGAGGGGAAGACAATGCTTTTGCAGAAATCTGATAAAACGCCAAAGAAACCCAAGTCTTCACACATGAACACAGTTTATAGACCCCTTGGCACCAAAGGTTTACCCAGGTTGGGTAAAAAAGCAACTGAAAGCAAGTGGTCTTGACCAAGTGTCCATATGTGACAAGATGGGAATGAGAATGCGTTGACAAAGCAGGTCTAAGCAGCAGAGCAGCAGCAACAACAAAAGTAAGATCAAGGTGGGGCAAAAGAAAGCCTGCTGTCCACCATCAAGCTTAAAAATGAGAAATCAGGAGAGGCAGATAGAGCGATGGGGGTCGTTCCACATTCCCTACTGAACAACTTGCAAGCGAAATGCTGTAACAAATGAAAGAGATATGTGGCTGTGAAGACCCACTCGCCTGGTGGAAGAACCATGTAGGCAGTATCTGGAGATGCATTAGGCTGACTGAGGAGCCACTTGCGTTCCTAGTTAAAAGCCTTGAAGTGGCCAAAGAACAGTCCAGCAAATAAGTCAGAGAGAAAAACATCACATCTCACACCAAGTTTTATTTTTTTTGAACATAACTATAAAGCTCAGCAGCTGCAACAAACTAAATTTATTCAGCAGCTGTGATAAATTATATTGTAATTCACTTTTTTTGATCATTTTCAATTAAAGAAGTGTCAAAAATGTTTTTTATATAAAACATATTGTCATCCATCATATTATTCCATAATTCTATTTTAGGTTTATGCCGTGGTATCACATGAGTATTGGTAGTGAGATATATAGACAGTAACGTTTCAAATCCATAATTTTGGTATTGTGACACGATATCACATCCATTTCTAACAATGCCTGTGGAGTGACCCACACAGTCAGAATCTCCAATTGCAAGATACTTGTAATGTACTACTGAGTGAATACTGTGTGTGTATGTGGAGTCTAATCAGTGAGATTGGAGGTGTTGGTTAGAGCTGCCCTGCCCTATAAAAAACACACATCAATCAAAGATAAAATGCACTCATTTCAAAAGGCTACAAGATGGCAAGGTAAAAATAAAAATTACATTAAACCAATTTTTTAATGTATAAGGTCAAATATGTTTCTGCCATTCACTTTTACTATTTAATTTTTTTTGCCATTAGGCCTCTTCAAACTTCACCTGTCAGTTTTGCTGTTCTGTTATCACTATCCATCCCTAGCTAGTGTTACAACTCTCACATCTGTGACCCCAATACTGAATGTTTTGTATTTGACACGAGCTCGCACATTCTTAGATTATGTCACAGATGTTTAAATGACTATTTTGATGTTTATTTAACAATTTAAAAAATTGCTGCAAATGTGAGTGATCCACATATACTTGGATGGTTGTTTATGTTTACTATTTTGGTGGCCCACTGTTGCTTGACATGGCGAACAACTATTTCTGTATTATTTAATTTAATTCACCAAATGCATCCTCATTTACTTGTATGCAGGAAATGTTTATTTTCCAAATGCACATGTGTAACCGCTTTCTAGGCTGCAGTGTTAGTAATTTAGAAGGCCAACCTCATGCAGGTTTACTGTTTGTGAATGTGCTACAGGGCTTCCGCCACGAGGTGGTGCCTTTGAGTAAACCTAGCAAGTTTGGAAGCAGGAGCAGCCAAAGAAGAAAGATATCGCTTTCTGTTGTTCAGTGCAACAATGTGCGTATCTTGTATCGAAGTTGAGCTGGTTAGCAAAAATTACCCGCATAGAAGGAACGTTGAAGCAAAAAAAAAAAAGTCATAATAGTCATGCGGGTACCATAATAAAAATATAACTACTTTGTATTCAAGGTGCGGTTTGTATAGGGGTTGTCAGATTCAACACAAAAAAGGGACAGTGCGGTGCTCAATGTGGTCGGAGTCAACCGGTCGACCCCGCCCCGAATTGCACACTGCAGTGAGGGGTACTTGGAGGATTATGGGGGGTGCTCAGAGGGAGGGAGGAGTTGGGTGTTGCCTCGGTCTGTGAGCTGTAGTCAGGATTTCCAGTCGAGCTTCAGACCGTTACACGCCGCCTGGCCTGCCGCTGTTGCCGTCCTGTGAACTCTGCGCCGAATATATTTGTCAAACGGAACACCATGGGTGTCGAAGGTTGCACAAAATGTATCAAGTACATGCTCTTCTTCTTCAACTTCATCTTCTGGGTAAGAAGCCTTGTTTTTTATTCACACATTGTGTGTCCACTTCTCTACGCAGCGCCTCGTCTTCTCTGTCCACAGCGGTTGTGGTTTGTTTAGGCTTCCAATCCGTCATGAATGAGCTGTGTCTGGACAAACAAAACGTCCACGTTTACCTTACTTCTCCCAAATGCGTCGCATTTAACGTTATTAGCTCATCAGTATGTTCACCCGTAGAGGAGATAATGGCGAAATTGTGGTCTTTGAGGCTGGTGTGGTTAATGTAACTTACGTAACTACAGGACACATTCGCGCCGTGGTGAATGTCATCATTTATAAACAGAAAAAAAACAACACAACATGCCAGAGACCACTCGCTAGTTTTAGATTCTTGTGACATAAAAACACACGGTTCGACAGTTTTTAAATCAAGTTTTAGGTCACTGACACGAGCCCACTTATGAAATAAGCTAACGTTAATGATAATTGTGCACAAATGTGTAGTGTGTCTGCTGTGAAGCCCTAGCTGTTGGACGGGAGTGGAGACTGACTTGCTTGAGCTTGGATAATGTCTTTGTTTGGATTACATCCTCCACCCAACATGTGTGTGTGTGTGTGGGTGCGCGCGCGTGTGTGGACTGGGGCTCATGGTGGTTTCCATTTGGTGAGTCAAGGCCCTGTGTTGGGTGATGGATCATGGAAACATTTGTGGGTGTTTAGTTTTTACTTCACTTCTGGAGGAGCTGCTTCATAGTTTGCTCCTTCGCTGTTCTCCATTTACTCAGGAACTTTTCTTTCTTTCCAGTTCAACATTCGTACATTTTGTAAAGGCAGGCTAAATATCAGCACTGAGATGTGTGGAGAATAGTAAGCAAGCAAGCTGATCTTCTGTCAGGTTTGAAACAGAGAAGAAAACAAGCGTGAACAAGGATTCCTACAGAAAACCGCCTAGTGTTAAAACAGCTCAGGGGGCTGCAGGTTCTGCTAGAGGTTTCTGCCTCTTAAAAAAGAGTTTTCCCCTTCCACTGTGGCCAAGTGCTTGCTTGTGGTGGAAAATGTAAGGTCTCTAAATTAAAAAGAGTAGGCCTACAGTCTAGACCTGGTGAATATGAAAGGTGCTGTGAGATAATGGCAATGAATTGGCGCTATATAAATAAAATTCACTTGAATCTACCAGGAATGCGCGCACATGCATTTATTTGATTGGCCAACAAAGCGCCTTGCTGGTGGACCCCAATGTGGGAGTCGCATCCCCCACAAAATGACTCGTTTTCTCAGAATTTGGTTAATTTGTCCGATAACGTTTGAAAAGTCCTACAGAGGCGAACAACTAATTTCATCCCAATTCAAATGAGCGGAAGGCTAAATCGTATGTAAGCTGCTTAGTGGCGGAAATCTCCAGGGTGATTGCTCCTGTGGGGCCGCATAAAGCAGAAAATATGAAGATATGGGTAATTTCATACTCAGAGGTTGCACTTCTTTGGCTTCACGCGCCACTGAGCAGCTTTTATAGAACTGAATGGAGATCCGCCTTCAACACTGCATCCAGTTCTCATCTATTAGTGTGTCTGGCACTATACATTCTGGGTACCTTTCGTCAAATGTGAACGTTTTTTAGGGAAGTGAGTAGTTTCCAGAACAGTCAAAAATAAAAGACAGCTGGTCTTTATATATTTATACACTTTGAACCATTCGTGCCATTTGTCCACTAATTTTGTCAAACACTGTAGAGCTCTTAATGCAATGCAGCAGCAAAACGGGGCATAGCCATACGAAAGTTGGTGAAGTGCAGTTCTTTGTTGATGTACGCATTCAGCTAAGAAAAATGGTTACAAAAAAAACCTCCACCGAAACTGTTTGAACTTTGTGTGTAGTAAGTGTAGTGTATTGTTTTGTATTTTTGTTTGGAACCATAAGTGACCAAAATTAGACGAGAGGGCTGAGCATGCTAGCTATGATATTATGGAAATGCTAATTTTGCCAACACCTTAGAGTTTCTTTTAGTTCAACCAAACACTTAACAAGCACAATTTAGCAAGCACAATTTAGCAAGCACAATTTGCCGTTACTCTGATTGGCAGGTTGCCACGGTAGCGATTTTCAATCACAAGTTCGCCCTAAATGGGAGCATAATTTACTAAATGAACATAATGCTGTATTGAAGAATACTTGATACAAGCTATTGACACCATAAACTCAGTGGAAAAGTGTATACTGAGGTAATAAAGCAGGTGAGAGATAGGGTCATTTTCTCATTAGCTTGCACACAATCGGCTTCCATTTTTGCAACCGTCGTCCCCTGCTGGCCGTTAGAAAGAATGCAGGTTTAAGGCACTTCCGCACTGGCTTCACTCTTCAGCCCCGGAGGTTCCCTCTTGGTAATACTCCTTAAAAGTGACTTTAATGTGATTGTTAGTGCATTACAGTGTTCTGCGGGCTCCTCCTTCCTCCTTAACACATATTCCACTTTAGACCTTTTAGTTGTATTGGCAGGTCTTAAGAGCTCTGTGAAAGGATCTGTCAGAGCAGACAAGTAAGGTCCATCTGAAGAGGCGCTTTGACCGCAGTGTGCGGTCATTGAGCAGCCGGCCGTGGTGCCTGGCTTTTTGAAAAGGAGACCTCCTGTGTCCATAAATCACACTGGACACTGAGAGGGTTAAAAGGCTACAGGGGTGGCCCCTGTGTGGTGGTATAGGAGTCTTATGGGAACAGCAGACAACACCCCACCCCCATACCTCCTCCTCCAGCATGCCTAGCATTCTACAATCCCCTGTACTCTGGGCAACAGGCAGAAATAGACATTGGAGTGAAAGCTGGCAGGGAGACTTGCGCAGCGCTGATCTCATACTATATGATATTTGAAACAATTTCACTTTCACCCTCATCTTTAGGTTGCACTTTCATCTTGACTCATTCAGTGGAAGGACTGAGGGTTATCTGTGTTTTTCTTGCCTTGCAACATATTTAAACTTGATTAAATGTCTTTAATCTTGTGGGACTGCAGGCTGGACGAAACATCATGATGATAGGCCATGTGTTTAGACAGTTTTCTTGGTGTGGAATGTGTAAAACAAATGCAATGGCTGAATTCGCAACAGATGGTTAGATAATGTCTTTGGCATCTGAGGCCAAAAATATTATCAGTCAGTGAAAATGGTAACAGTAGGTTATGTGCTGTCTATGAACTACCTATGTAAGACAAGTCTCTTATTCTGCTAAAATACATGCACTCCTAGGCCTGAATATTCATGATACTCTGATATTTTGTCTGTTCTCTTTCCACCCTACTTGCTTTATTATGAAAAGGTCACTTTATCATTTGGTCTGTTCTTGTTCATGTTCATTTATTCAATGGGCCCTGTCAGTGTAATCCACCTCTGATTGCTGTCTTAGTGATGATGATATCCTGAATTCAATGTAGGGTTGGGCGATGTCAACAAAATTTCCATTGGACGATGTCTACAATGAAACAGCAGGATGGACGATGTCATCGGGTGCACGGACATGCGCACAGGGGGTCGGCAGTCATCTTATGTGCATGTGTTCTTGCACAGACTTCAGTCTGTAAAAAAAAATTGGTTGACTATTAACTTACGTTACAAGTTGCGGTGGATTGTTTACGGACCAGGTAAAGCAGCGTTGAACACATAGGGTGCAGATGTTGGTCTCAGTTGTTTGGTAGGCTGCCGTCATTAATAAGCCGACGTGCGGCTCACCTGCTAAGCGCCTTGCTGGACGACCCCAATGTGGGAGTTGCATCCCCCACGAAATGACTCTTTATCTCAGAATTTGGTTAATTTGTCCGATAACGTTTGAAAAGTCTTAAAGAGCTGAACAACGTGAACGTAGAGCTCTCAATGCAATGCAGCAGCAAAACGGGACATAGCCATATGAAAGTTGCTGAAGTGCAGTTCTTTGTTGATGTACGCATTCAGGTAAGAAAAACCGATACGAATAGACCTCCACCGAAACTGTTAGAACTTTGTGTGTCAGAAGTGTAGTAAATTGTGTGTTCACGCAGGACTCAAAGCCTGTAGGTAAAAGCTTTGCTTTAAGGGCCTTTAATAATGATGGACGATGGCATTGTCCATCGGCCCGACCCTTGTGGAATATCACCAAAGGAAATTCCTTGCATGTGTAAACCTACTTCCATTAAATTTGGTTCTGATATTATATTTAATTCAAACACTCAAACAGGAGTAAACTGGGCATGTGTTACGCTAGTGGCATTTTATGACACAATGGTTTATTGTGTCAGTAAACTACAGTAGGGCCACGTGTGTGTTCATGTGTGTGTGTTAGGGCTGAATGATTATTTGAATTTGTGACAAAATCACAATATGTTAAAAAAGATTTTGTAATAGCAAAGGCTGCGATTATGGTCACATGGTCTGAGCAAATCCTGGGACTGCAGTTCTAGGACCGTAGTTCTTTTGCAACAGCGCCATCTGGTGGAGTGGTGGTGGTAATTTACAGCAACACGAAGGCGGTTAACCCAGATGACATGCATATAATCAATAACTTAGGTTCACGCACACGCTCGGTGATCGTTGTTAGGGTAATTTGGAGGGCTGTCAAGATGGTTTTGGTTAGGGTTGGGGTTAGGTAAGATAGCTAGCTAGCTAGAACCTGGAAAGGACCTGGAAACAAGGGTCCTAGAAATGCAGTTCCAGTCTTAGGATTGGGGTCCTGAAACTGCAGCCTCCAGTCCTGCAGCTAGATACTACTCACGGTTAGAATATTGTGGCGGTCGGCACATGCTTCTGCCTTACACACAAAGCCACCTGTCAGCTCAAGTAATATCTCTGAAACGGATTTTAAAACCAGACTCACCACCTGTCCGAAAGAGGTTTTATTTTCGTGGGCCTACTTTTGTATTGAACCTCAGTCTGAGTATGTTTTTGCTTGCTGGGATTCAGAAAAGAGATGTTTGTTGAGATATGGACTCATGTGGAGATTTAAACTGAGATAAGGACTCATGTATTGGTGGTAGAATTGTGGGTTTTGTAATGAGCACTTACCGTAACGTTATAACACACTGTGGTGAACTTTCTTGTGGTCTGTAAGTAAGCCTACATGATGCTATTATATGATATTATTTAATAACATGACTTGACTCAAATTATCTTGCTCTTAAATTATTAAAATTTTATACTTCTTCTCCACCATTCCTCATAATGCAACTCATTTTATCTTGGCTGACATACAGTAATAATACTGGATTGATGGTGCATCTTCAATTGAAATACATGCTTGTTAAATAAGGTGGAGTGATTGCCTTGTACTGAAAGACATGGGTCCTTTTGTGTATGCAAACATGCATTTAAAGTTTTTGTGTAAATATATTGAACATTGAATGACAACATTAAATGATGTCTAAATTAGAATGAATTTTATTCCCTTACCAGCGCATACATTTCAGAAGTGGCAGACAAAAAAACAGACCCTGTTGTCAAAGAGGGAGCAGTATGTCATAATCGCATATTAAATCGCAATTACAAGATTGTTAAAAAAAAAATTCACAATTAGATCATTTTTCAGAATCTTTCAGCTCTAATGTGTGCACGTGTCGGACAGTGAAAGTGTGGCTCATTATTTGTGTTTTCAATTCTAAACTGGAGAATAATGAAGCTCTATGACGATGAATAAGATATATGAGGATGCATTACTAGTCAGAAGGATCAAATCACTGTAGGTTTTGGTCTTTTAACTGGATTTGTTGACAATAAAAAAATACAACATCACCAGAGTTATTGTTCAATAGAGTTATTATGTTTAGAACACATAGTTAAGTCATTGTTAAATACATTAAACAAAGTAAAATTAATTAACAAAGTATAATAATAATAATGAGCAGCTTAGTTCAAATGGCTAACATGTTATCACTCAGGTGTCTTCATCAAAGTTATAGAAAAATTATTTATATCAAATAATAGATTTTACTGGAACATACATTCAGCCATCAAAGAAATTCAGCAAAAGCTGTTACCTTTTTTTTTTTTTTAGAAAAAAATGCACGTGGTGGTGTTGTAGACAACAAAAGGAAAACTTTTGAATTGAAACCCAAACTGAGTATTTTTTGTTTGTTTACTGGGATACAGCAAGATGGACTCTGTACGTACATACGTACAGTGTATGTTAAATCTATCTAAAATTGTGTTGGTCATACTATACGCTGATTTACTGCTTGTCCGTTTTGAATAATACAGAAGGTGAAGAGCTTAAAAAATGAATCGCTAAATCGCTATATTGGTTAAAAAAATTGTATTATTTTCCAAAATACTGGGACTGGGAGGAAGAGATGCTTTGCTAAGGTAATGCTGCATAACACAACACTGGTGATCTTTCATGTTCAAAAAAAATATATATATACTTTCAGTTTATTGTAGGACTGGGCCATATGGCCAAAAATGCTGTCATTATTTAAAAAATGAATATTATTCGATATTGATAATTATCGTGATAAATTGTTATTTCCTTCGAGTTTAAAGGTTGATTTTAGCCCCGCTGTGAAAGTTGAAGAAATCAGATGATTAATTGTGGTTTTAAACTATTCTTGATGATCAGAAAAAAAACTTGATGCCAAACCGTCAATAACTTCATATATCTGATGTAGAACATTCAAAAAATTTTAAAGTAAAATATTTTTTGCTTTTCCTCAAACATTACTGTACATTTGTTATATTGTTATTGAGGAAAATTACATTGCGATAATTATCATTATTGTTTTATTGCCCAGCCCTAGTTCATTATGAAACTGTGATGGGAAAAATGATTTTATAAATAACTTGGTAACTTGGTGATAATGGGAAAGACTGTGTTGTCAGTTGGCTAGACTTTGCTGAGGCCATCAAATTTCATCTAGTTTATAAAAAATCATAGAGGTATAAATTGTCCTGCCCTAACAGGTGAAATTTAACTAACAGGAAGGTGAGGGAGATGTTAATCACAGATGTTTATTTAGGCAAAATCAGTTGTTAATTGAATTAGTTTATATATGACTAGATTAACATTCGTTGTTATACTTCAAAGGGCAGCAACTAAGCATGCTTTTCCTCATGACTTCATCTTCAGGTTATCAGACTTCCTTGATTAATCAATCTTTTGATCTCTAATGTCAAAAATATAAACGTAAAATGTTACAATTCTTTAGCGCCCAGTTTAAATGTTTAATCACTTGACCAATGCTTTTAAATGCAATAGTCTTCAGTTTACTATCACAGAGGATCGCAAATAATCACGTTGGAGAAGCTGTAACCAGTGTGCTTTCGGAATATATTCCTAATCAACAGCCTAACAACAACATAGCTCTGGGTCAAAGGCTGTCTTATAGATTTATGGTTAACAAGTTTATTACTCTGGTTAACCTTCATGCATTTCAGGGACCTCGATTCAGTGGAAATTCATGTGGTAAGGTTATTTTAAAGTTAGAAAGTCATTCTGTAGTGCCGTGTGTGTGTGTGTGTGTGTTTTGCACACGGGTGTGTGTGTTGAATTTCTACGCTCTTGCCAGTTATGGTGTTGATCTGGTTGCTGGGCAGCAGCTGGCCTCAGCTCTGGAATGGACCTCATTAAGGGAGAAGGAGGGAGGAGGAG
>JAPMOB010244503.1:0-62222 GCA_029875015.1 Lepomis gibbosus | reverse complement strand
CACACACACACACACACACACACACGCACACACAATTACTATGATCATTTCCTGGCTCCATGACCTGATTACCAATGTCCCACAAAACCCACCCTTTTCTGGATCTAGCAGCAGAAAGCTGCTGCCACATCCTGACCTTTTCTCCCGCCCAGCTAATCAAACATTCTCTCTGTTGCGTAAGGAAAACTATTCCTGTAAGTGGTGTAATTACTGACAGCAAATCTGTCTTTGGCTCAACAGAAAGGTAGCTGAGGCTCAAAGAAAGCCTGCTAATTGAGACCGCCCCCCATGACCACTTGCTTCCTCAAACTGCCCTATCACCTAGAATAACTAAGACAACCTCAATTTACTTCAAATACTAGCTCAGTTTTAGATGGCACAACTGATAAAACACATCTAATTTGGCACTCTAATATTGACAAATCTGAATTATGTCTCTATATAGAATATTGCTATTGTTGCTGAGAGCAATTTTAAAGGTGTTTTGGCACTTCTGGAGTTGAGTGTTACTCTAATGTCTTAGTTCTTATGAGTGCTTTGTTTCATTATAATGTTTTCATCTTTATCTGCAGAAGGGCTGAGTGCTGATCTTAGATGCCGTGCTCCTAGTGCCTTGTAAAATGACTAAAGAGACAAGCAGTGGACAGAGTGTCTGCATTTTCTCATTTGGTCTCTGTCTGAGTCATTGTTTACAAATATCACCTAGTCACAGAGTGAAGGTATCACTCTGATTAGCTAATCTCTGCGGTAGGTTACACAAGAGGAAAACAAGCTCAGGAATAACACAAGAGATGGAGAAAAAAGGAGACTGATGTTTAGGAGAGGCACAGAGAGAGAAACCGAAAAAGAGAGAAAAGGATGGGTGATGCATTTGAAACTCCCTGAGGTGATGAATTTACATCTTGTCTGTTTTCTGCCACGTCTGCAACAGCGAAACTAACAGGACCAGAGAGGAGTGGTGCGATCCTGCCAATTACAATCTGGTTGACTGAGAGTTTATAGCAGCCAACTGTGGGGGGGGGGTCTAAATGCTCCACGCTCAACATGGTCAGGAGCAAACAATGAACGCAACCCATCAGCTATGTCTGTATATCAGACATAAAGGGACATAACCAGCCTGCAGTGTCCAGCTTCTTTGTCAGAGCTCACACTGAAGCCTCCATTTGTATCCTCTGTCTTCAGGTCATTAATGCTCAGAGAAGCTGTAACATTTAATTAGGGACACATTATTAGTACAACACAGGCACAGTGTGCAGTGGAGAGAACTCCCAAACAGCCCCTAACTGAATATTACATTTACAGCCACATGAAGTTATGGGCAAAAAATGGTTAGAAGAAACTTGTAGATAAACACATTAGCTTGTGACTATGTGCTTTTTGTGGAGTTTTGCATTATTGGTGGACAGAGTAGAAAGACGTATTAGTATAAATAAACAGTCTTGTGTTAGCCTGTGTTCCTTGAACCTTCCCTCAACACCCTGCTGACAATCCTGCCACATAATTTGCAAAGTCTCTGCTGCATTGTCAAAATGGGGATCCACTGATCCGTTCAGTGATTAAACAAACAAACAGACAGGAAAATATCAACAAACTGCAGAAAAACGAGTATACAGACCAGAAATGAGAGGGTTGTATGTTGAATATTACAAAGGGGTAATATTCTGTGGAGTTAGCCAAGTGTGAGATGAGAAGTATGATGAGTGGGATGGTGATGGTGGGAGGAAGGAGGAGAGGTAGGCCCTAATGGTAAAGAGTGGCCATAGAGCCCGGTGCTTCACCACAGGGGGTTGCATTAGATCATCAGGCTGGATCTCTCAGCAACAGATGCAATGCTCAGCAGGTACAAGGAAATAAACTGTATTGTGAATGTAGTGACATGTCCTGCATCCCTATCTCAATTCAGCTCTCCACCTAAAATGTGAATTAGGCTACATTGTGGCATGTGTGTGCTCGGGAATATGTGAGTTTATGTGTGAGTTATACACAGACAAACGGTTGCTGTGTGGATTTCTATAAACAGTATGTCTGTGTCTTTGTCTGCAGCATTCTAGTTGATGCAGGATGTTGTGCAGCATTCTCTTTACTCTGAGCACGACACAGATCTATGGTGCTTAATGATGGTATTTGTGAGTGCAGACTGGGAGATACAATATCAGAAAGGCCATCCCTTGCATTAATATTCCATGCAGCACAAGGAGAGAATGGGAAATGATTTTTCCCTTAAGGAGGCGCTTCTTTTGCTAATCGTTAACATAAACATTTTCATTTGCTTTTTAGGACACGGCTGTCTGCAACTCCGCTGCTCATTTCTCCTGAGACATATCATTGTTCACTATTGCCTGATTGCCTCGGGTAAAATAGGCAAGAATGCAGTAAAAATAAGATCCAACCTCTAAGGATTGGATATTAGACTGACAGAAATGATTTTGAGAGGGGTAACACATTCTGGGGACATTTCAGACACCCACAGATTAAATCACTAATTAAAATTTTAATGACACCTGTGCAGGGGCGGCACGGTGTCATTAAAAGTGGTTAGCACTGTCGCCTCACAGCAAGAAGGTTGTGGGTTCAAACCCCGGTTGCCCCGGCCTTTCTGTGTTCTCCCCGTGTCCGCGTGGGTTCTCTCCGGGTGCTCTGGCTTCCTCCCACCATCCAAAGACATGCAGGCTAGGTTAATTGGTGTCTCTACATTGTCCTTAGGTTGTGGATGTGAGTGGTTGTGCATCTATATGTGGCCCTGCGATGGACTGGCGACCTGTCCAGGGTGTACCCTGCCTTTCGCCCAATGTCAGCTGGGATAGGCTCCGGCCCCCCGCGACACTGTACGCAGGATAAGCGGTTGACGATGGATGGCTGGATGACACCTGTGCAAGGGCCAACCTCTGCACAACTATGCTAATTTGAAAAGCAAAAGCTTGTGTATATTTGTGCCTTGCAGTCCATTATAATCTGATGATTTTCTAATTTCCCCATTGATGTTCTCCTTTTGGTGGCATTTTCCTGAATAAACAGATTAAACCCACATACTTGTTTCACAGTGTAAATGCTCTCTAAAGTATCTAATTTAATGCACGAGTACTGATCCGTTTCAGCGAGTCTCACTATTCACATTTAATGGTCTTGTTCAGGGCTGCTTGGATAAGATCAACACAGTTTTAAGCATGACAACTGCAGATATCGATCCTGAATATACCAAGTAGAAAAATGTGCCTGACAAGTGAGAAGTACTCTTCTCTGAAGATCCCTGCACCAGCTCAATGCATGTTGTTACTTTCACTGAGAGTAGTAAGAGAAGAGAGCTAGGCCTGAGAGGGCCGGTAGCCTGAGGCACTAAGGCTTAAAGAGGAGAACTCTCCTGAATACCTATTCATCACATCACCATTAGTGTGACTGAAGCACTCAGCTCTGCTGCTCAAAAATATAACAAGGATTACTGCATTAGATCCCATAGCATAGTCTGACATGATAGGACTATCACTGCTGCCTCATATCCAGCTGATCCAAGACCCGCTTGCTTTTCTTACTCTGTGATAGAGCGAAATGTAGACGTATATATCTTGCTACTCATCTGCATGCACACAAACTCAATAGACGATAAGGAAGTACAGACTCTAATCATCATAAGAGAAGTTTTTTCTTTATCAGAGCATGGTGTTTCTTTTTTCCCCCCTCCCACAGAAATGCCACTCTCCATCATTTTCTTCTCTCATCTTGCCTGTCAACACTTCTTCCTTTCTTCCGGCTGCTTCCTGTGTCTCTCTTGCCAGAGCGACGGGATGCACATGCCATTGTTTTGTCATGGTCACGGCCGTATTGATTAAGTGATGTGGAGCTAATTAAAGACAATCTGCAAGGAGTGTCAGTGCCAGTGAGGGGAATAAAATCACGGTGATGGAGCGATAGGCCTGTAATTATTATTCTCCTTTTGGTTAGGATGGGAGAGATAATAACCCCGCAGGCACATTTGGAAGGCACTCTCTCCGTCTATTTCTTCCTCTATCCCTGCCAGCAATCTTCAATTTTCATTTCCAGCAACTCCACTCTGTCTTTTCCTCTTTTTCTTTTACTCTCTCACTCACTTCCCAGCCATGCTGCCCTGCTTAGCTACTCCACTGGGCACTAATTCAAACCCAGTCCACATCCTCTCACTTTGTACGCTGACACTGCCCACCAACCCTGATCCCTATAGCATTCAATTCAGTTCAATTCAATTTTATCTATATAGCTCCAAATCACAACAACAGTTATCTCATAGCGCTTTTCACAAAGCATCTTCAGTTCACAGCATCTGTCTCCAGTGTGTGTGCATTTGTACGTGTCTGTGTGGATTACTGAATGCATGTCATATATGTACATTATATACTGGTATTTATTTGTAATGCACATGAACACTTTTTCATACAGTACAACACTTGGCTGTACTTAATGTGCATATGCATGCCCATTGCTAAGCGGCCAGAGGGTCAAAAGGATGCTTTATTTAGACTATAGAAGAAATACATTTTGTTCTTTGTACAGGCTCTGTGTATGTGAGGTTGCGGATTATTGAAAAGAAAAGGTGAAAAATGTTGTAGAATAAGAACTCAGTTCAAAACAATTGTTTCAAAAGCTTGTTTTGTTTGTATACTCAGTAAATAATCAAAAGGACATAATTGGTAATGGATTCATGGTACTGCTGAATGCACAGGACTTACTTTAAGAAAAGTTCCTTTTATGCTTATCTAAATCCAAGCCCTCTGATCTATGAAAAATTTATGCAAAAGTCAGTGTGTTACATCATTTTCCTCCAATTTAGTGTAATCCATCAAAGCTAGATCACATTTCTTTCAGTAAACGACATCAATGCAACAGATATCATTCCATTTGACTTTTTCTTTAATATTATACATACTGAGTTCCCAATTAACAGAATACGAATGTATGACAGTCTCTAGTTGTGACTCCTACTTCAAGATGTGGTGTTCCCATCCAGTATTACGCACTGCTGTGTCTCTGTGTGTTTTGCAGACTTGGAAAAATCCCAAGGGTTTACAATCAGGCAGCATAATGTAATGTAAGCTGGTGTTCCTTCCACTGGAGCATCTTGTTATCTCCCCTTTCCTACATGTAGTGTCTCCATCAAAGGACCCCTCTACATGGCTCACCGTGGGGCTGCAGAGAGCAGCTCTGCCAGCCTGCTTGATATGCAGCAGTGTCTGGTGGCTACTGGGCTCCCACGCCTCCCTGACTGGAGCCTTTAAGCCTTGGTGCAGTCAGAGAGAGCCTCCCTCATCAATGGCCCTACTGAGTGGCTGTGACAGTGCCACGCGGAAAACACATCGATTAAATGGTTCCTCTTCTGCCGCACCGCATAGCTCTCATCCTTCACTCGCCAAAATGAAAGACCTGCAATTGAGTTAGCTTTCAACATGGGAGGCAATGCTGTCACACTCATACATGGCAGAGAGGAGAGGAATCTCTGTAATAAAGGTAGCAAGGTTCATGTGAAATAGGAGGAGAGGGAGACAAAGTAGAGAAAAGGACATAAAAGAGAGAAAGGAAGTAAGAGAGAAAGAGTCTTAAACAAGATTTACTCTGTCACTTTTTTTTTACTTCTCATTCAATGTCAATTGCTGCTACAGCTCAAAACTCCATAACACGAATGTGAGCAGTGTGTAATCAACTAGAGTTTTTGGGAAGAAAAGTATGCCGTACAAAACCTCTGACTAAGAATTTGACATAAAAACCGAACCTTTTTAAAGAAAACAAGGTTTTCTGGGGGAGTGGTATGTTGTCCAGCCATGTGATTGAGCAGGTGGAGGCAGACTCTAAGTCTGGTGTTTGAGCATGCATAGCACTCTCTGATATGGGACGTGTGTCTTCCGATAAAAGCGAAAAGATGTGAAGAGCACCGTTCAAGTAGCAGCTTGCCCAATCTGTTCAGTCTTATGAAAGCTTTTGTATCATAACGGGAAGAGGAGCTCTAGGCGCAACAGCCATATTTATATTCCAATCTTCTACACAGAAACCCACATTGCCAGGCTCATAAAAGATTCATCGAGCAGGGTAAAGCAAGGTCGTACAGAAAACTGGTCAGGAGGTGCCTATTGCAATGCAAAAAAGAGCAGATGGATGCAAAAAAAATTATCATTGGTCGAGACCCATGGTGGCAGTTACCAGGGTAACGTGTTGTTACCCTTATTACTGATGACAGTCAGTGTGTCCAGCATGGACCAGATGATCGAGCATGTTTGTGCTCTAATTGGCATCTGTCACTCGTACTATAATCTATGACAGGCTTGACAGCCTATCGATTTAATGTATTGTTCTGCTCTTCATCTGTTGTGGATCCCATTGCTGACATGTTTGTGAACTACAGAGCAAAGGGGAGAAAGACAGGGAGACAAAGACAATGTGTGTGTGTGAAAGGATAGACTGCATATGCGCGTGCATGTGTGTGCCTGTTCTGGGTGTTGTCAGAGAAATGTCACTCTTGCTTAGAGTCACAGACATAAACCTCTGGGAGTCCTGCACCCTCCAGCACACTCACACAGGAGGAAAGAGAGAAAGTGGGGGAGAGAAGGCGATATGGGGATGATATTCATCCCACCAGTCGAGCTGATCCTTCAATACGCAGTTGACAGCAAACATACAAATAACATCCTATACATTATATGAGCACATGGAATATTTTGAGAAATTATTTGTGTCATTGTGAAATTGTCTGGAATAGAAGAGAGAATAATTAAAGTCAAAAAGGGGTACTATAGGCTCAGAGGACACTTTAACCCCTCCTGCATGCATAAAAAGTAATCAGTCCTTGAGTGTACAGCTGGCTGCTGGTTAGCTGCCAAGTTAACCATTTTTACAAATGAGAACACTCTAACAACTGTATTTAGTGCTCAGTCTCCAAATACCTTAAAGACTTTTCTAATGATGATTATGAGCTGCCCTAGAGTCAGCCAGCTAAGTCCATGGGGTTGCTAATGGTCATTTTAGGACAGCAGGCCGCTGGGTTTTCAACAAGACAGAAAACAGCAACAGAGGTCATTCAGAGCCCACACAACCCTGGAGCATGAGTAGTGGTCAGTCTGTGGCTCTGAATGTGTAATTGGTTATTTAAAACATGGACTAAATACCAAGGTTAACAGACTTTCTTATCTGACTTTGACCAGTTTGAAGCGTGATTATCCCCTTTCCTCTGAAATATTTGCAAATTTTTCAAATTCCCAGGGTTTCAACAACAAATGTTGTCCCACGTGGATGGCAGTTTAATAGGACCACCTACTGCATGATTTCAAAGCTTAGAGAAAACGAACATAATGCAAGGAATCTGGTTTTCTCTGTAGGAGCTTCAATCAGTGGGGAGTCAGGGGCATTTGGACATTGTCTACAATGCTGAAAAAGGGCTATGAAAAACAGTTGAAAAGAATAAAAGCAATATATTGTATATTATAGCCTGCAATCTTTAGATTTTGTTTTTAAATATACTATATGGACTTGTTTGTCAGGAAGTGAGGAAGTTCATGTTGCTAATGTTTGTTAATGTACACATACGTAAAAAAGGACATTCCAGCTGGAATGGTAAGGCCATGCTGACACACCCTCTCTACCTCTGAGAGTCAGGCCACTGACCTGACACGCTTCTCTACCCGGTGTTCCATCTGTTAACCAATTACCACGCAGGGCGCTGCCTGCCTTCATGCCTCATCCAAGGCATCCTGTAGTAAAATCAGTCACCCATGTCACTTTGGGCTGCACCGCAAAGAAGCTCACTTCCATCATCACACGCTATTATCACACCCTATATGACTCATGGACAGACCACATTGAGAAAACTGACCCAGAAACAGGTACGTTATCATCAAAACACAGAACCACTCACATGGGCACTCTCTGTCCATTACAAAAAACACACACACATGCTAACCACTTCGTCCTTTATCTACCGCGCAGACACACACTGTACATGTAAGGAAATTGATTTTCACACTTGTCCTAACTTTAAACTACATTAAAAGCAAGTCTTGACTAAAAAAAAAAAAAAAATTTTTTTGACGACCAAATTTTGTCTTTAGTCCTCACAGTGCCCCCCCCACCCCACCACCACCACCACCACACACACACCTCTGATGATGAAGTAGCAGGCTAAATGAAAGCACATCAAACATTAAGATGAGAGCGAAAACAGCGGACAGCACAAAGGCTCAATAGCTCTCTGTGCTCTAGCCCCTTTCGTATCTCTTTTATAAAACAAAACAGTGGTAAGATTCTGACTCACACAATGTGGAATCATTATTGTGCACTGATTTAAGCTCTAATCAGTCATGGCACAAGCACACACTATTCAATCTCTTCAAGCAGCACTGACTCAAACACGATGCAACCTCATTATCTTTGTATATTAATGCATGAAGGTGGACCCGGAAATTAGGTTATGTGGGTTATCTTTTTTAACAGAGAAAGAAACACATGAAAATGACACTAAGCTTACATTTGATTGACATGCGTTAGGAAGTTGTGGCTCATATTATAGCAATAATGTACTTGAAATGTTATCGTTATTACATCAGAAAATGAATGCAATGTGAAGTCCATGCAAACTATGTAATGCCCTCATACAAGTTGCATGTGTGTACTCCTGTTTGACCTTCCATGGGCTTTAGTAATTCAGACAAGCACTGGACCTGTCGTAGCATAGTAAGATGATTTTAACAGTTGAGTGTGTGTCTTTGTCTCTCACTGGCAGATTTACACCCATGCTCCTGCAGCTTTTCATTTGTTTAATTCTCTAGGTGGAGGTTAGGCTGCTGCTTGGCAGAGCACACTCTGTCCAGCCTGCTACCCAGTGTCCTTCCTCCTGGGAAATGTAGACTCACATCTCTGCTCCTCTTTGACTGTTATCCAGCTGCGCAGTCTCATTCCTCAATACTTGTAAAAGCTTTTAACAAGAACATTTTTTTAAGTCTTTTTTACATGGTTTGACAAGCTTTAATGTTTTGGTAAAATTGCTGTGTAATAGACTTTTGGCATGGAGACAAGGGTAGAAATTTACTACAAGTGGCTTGATTATACTCATGTTTGGGGGGGAGGGCTTTTACTGTGATCATGCTGCTTTGCTCTCATTGGACTTGCACCAGGAAAGGAGATTTTTGGCCAAAACATCACTGCCAGGTTGGAGGACTGTTTAAAGCTGTCTGGACTAGACATTAGCCAGCCCAGCTGTTTGTCCTGCTTGACTCTCATTGTCCTCACATGTAGAGTCACTGTACAAAGCATTAGCTTTAGATCATCTGACTGCTTTACATTACTTTACCTGTTTTATCAGCCGAATGTGAATTAACCAAATGTTTGTGCCAAATTATGTTTTAAACAACAATATGACTTTACAAGTTCTCATTACTTTACAGTACCATTTTAGCTGTAAATCTACCACGGCTGGGTGAGTTTCTGGTGCAATCATCTCACCAGTCTAGAATGAGGAAACACAACATAACAAGATACTACGTAGTAGTCTGTTCAAACTGGTCGTTATGTTGATCCTTGGTGAGAGAAAGGATTGAGTAAATTACAGAAAAATCTAGTCAATTGCTTACATAGGGTTCAGTCTCCCTCTTTGAGAATGACAAGCAATTAGGTTTTCTCCCTGACTGCACTTGGTGTTTGAACAGAAAAACACCAAAACCAAGTGTTCATTTCACTCTCCATCACTCTCAACCATGCTAGTGCTGGGAGTCTTCGAGGCCAGACATCTTAAACCAACAACTGTATTCCCCTTGCACTCTCTTGCTCCAGTGGGACGGCAACAAACAATTTTGTTTGCCTCCAAACCTCAATGTTATTCTTTCAAGAACATGAAACAATCTTTATACTCAATAACTTAGACAGAAATAAAGAAGCTACAGAAAACTAAAATTGGTTTGATGGTTGGACAGGGATAATAGAGGAACACACAACTTTGTGATCTGCAAACATTCTTCTAAATGCATACTCATTTGAGAATGTGACTGATATTATTCAAAGTCTTTGTTTCACACAAATAAGTTATATTTATTCAGGGCAACTGTCACCAACCAAATGTGAAGTTACATCATTTGTGATAAAAGTGATATTTCACAGAATTTTCTTGTGGTCTTTACTTGTCTGCATTTAAGAGCAAATATCTGATCATCTCATAGATCATTTGAATAAATTCCACATTATGCCAACATTCACCATAGAGGAGGTGAGTGAGAGCAAGATGTTAGCCAAGCTGACGTCAATCACGGTCGACAGCTCTCACCCCCTGTAAGAGACTGTGCGGTCCCTGAGCAGATCCTTCAGCAATGCTAGAAGGAGTGCAAGCAGACTCTTTAACACTGCCATGACATAATGCAGCACTGTTTGTTGTCTCTGTAACATCAGCCAACACATTGCACTATTTAATACCTGTACTGTCTATCCACAGCACTACTTTTCTAGCCTATATTACCTCTAAACTACACTGCTGTATATGTTTTGTCCTGTGCAATTATGTTTTTTCTACACAGTGCCACTATCTACTGCTGCGACCTGTGCAATGTTCCATGTCATTCACATCTGTATATGAAAGGTGTACACAGTGTACATAAAACTCTTATACTTATTTTTCTATTTCTGTTACATATTATACTTTTCTCTTCTATTTTTATTTGATGTGTACTTTCTTATGTGTTATGTTGTATCTGGAGCTGCTCTAACAAGTGTGGGATCAATAAAATCTTATCTTACTACAATTTCTCACTCTTGGCTGATGACAGTCATTACACACAGTTTCTTGCCACAATATTTTGTATATTAGGAAACTCTTTTCCAGAATGATATTCATTAAACAAGGTTTACTCCTTGCAGAATGATCGTTATCACAAATTCATCTGAGTGTCTGGTACTTAGTAAATTAAAAAAAATAATTTACAGTGAATTGGATTTGTTAATACATTCAGGCTTAAATCTTCTGCAATGCATCTCTCCTACAACCCTGTTAAAGTGTAAGCCAACTCAGTATAACACTAGTACAGTATACTCTACAGTATATGGGTGTATATGCATTGCATAAAATGCACCCACACACACAAACACAAGCGCTTGTGTGTCCCGTCATGCATGGCTTGATGTACACACCATAGCAAGACATCTGTGCCAAGGTCAAGCAGGTGCCCATCTGTATCAGTAACATTAAGCACCCCTGGGCTTTACGGGTACTTAACAAACAGTGAACAAACAAGTGCATCTGTCTCATTACAGCCCTCTAAATATTTCAGACAGGACTGTGGTGAGACTGTAACTGAAAATATGTGGATAACTCTGCTGGTAGGGAGTGTTAGCCTCATTGCAGTAGATATGCAAGAAGTCATCAATTCTTTATGTTTGCCATGCGATCTTAGGGAGATGGGTGGCGTCATATTTTCTTTCATCCTTTTAAATATTTAAAGCAAACACTTATAACAAATTGTCCCCCAAGGCCAATTACAGTAGGAACCCACTGAGGAAGGCACTGCGATATGATAGTATGTCATCAGTTACATTTTCAGTGTCACATTTGCAAGTGTTTAACAGTGACATTTATTCCTGTTCTTTTAGTAACGAACATCAATACTGCTGTTTTGATGTTTGTAGAATACAGAAGTTGTGTAATTCACAATTTTACTTGAAGAGTTAGAATTACTTTTAAAAAGTAATCTACTTCTCAATTGTGGTTGAATTTGTTATTAAACCTCAGGAAACATAATTTAACAAATTTAATTCAAAGAAGGTTGAAGAGTCAACATCAACAAGTCTAGGCTACATGTTCTTATTTTGTGGCAGTTGTGCAGCTAGGGATGTGTTTGTGTTGTGTGACTGTTAAATTAGAGCCCTGGAAGCTCCTCCACATTGTTTCATACCAAGGAGGAGGAAATCAAATGGTTTCCACCCTATTGTCCCCTGTGCTGTCCAAGTTATAATTTGAACTGCACACACAGGTGTACAGTACAGCCTATTTACTGGCGTACCTCTTGAAGACTGAAATATACTGTTGCTTCTACTTCTGTTAAAGGTCAGCTGCAGTGTCCACCTTCCCTGTAGACATGCTATATAAAACACCAATAATCCCTCAGTCTGATAAGTTGGCAACAATTTGCCGCATGTTATTTGAATAATAATAAATATAGTGATAGACAGATGTTGTAATATAGACAGTTAAAAGTATTCAGGCAGTGGTCATGCTTGGTGTGAAAAGTCTACCAACCCCAAAACATCTAGCTTTAACAAATTGCATTGTTTCTGGACTCCATTAAACAACTGGGGTTCTTCATCCACAGAAATTATCCCAAAAGAAAAACTGCTACAGTGGAGACCTAGTGTATCTTTGTAACTCATGAGAGATCACCTTATATCCCATTTACGTTAGCCTATATTTCATGTCTAATCTCACTTTAATTTATTGTACATACATACATGGTTGTTGCATTTGTTTAATACCCTGAAAACATTTTGTTATTAGTATAGGTAAAGACCTGCAGTTTGTCTGGTGGCCTTCGCCAAATGGTGGTACTCACCGCCAACGTACGAGGAGGCGCTGTCTGTGGTGCTAAATTGACTCAGACTGCTGTTTTGAACCGAAGGCGCTGTCCGTGGTCCTGAGCATATTGCCGCATGGTACCAAAAGGTGCGAAACGGTGCTGTCCAACGTTCAGATTATTGGCTGTTTTATACACTGAAATAACAATTAAAGGGCAGGCAAATTGTAGCTACTTTATCAGTAGACGATGTACTTAATAAGCGACTCAACACTGCATGTATGCTGAGCAGATGAACCCCTACAAGTCCAAATACCCCAGCCCTGACTGAAAGCTTTTTCTGGGTCAAATAATTTACCGTCCTTCACTTCAATTTACAACTGTCATATCAAAGCTCGTCATTTTTACCAAAGGGACCCGGCTTTTCTCGAGTGCCATGCAATACACGTCTCACATCTCCAGAATCTACAACCATTTGTTGGCGCTGGTCTGAAATACTACTAATAATTACGCAGGGCTTGTATTCACAACCACAAATCACAAACAGACCCTATAAACAAACTGTCAGTGTTGCTGTTCATTGCTCGGTCCTTTCAGCTTAATCAGCGCAATCAGTTGCAGTGTTTCTCGGGGAGCCCCTGGACCTCTCTGTCACTGATGTAGAGGTAGATAGAAAAGTATGTAAACAACGACATCCAGTGCATCAAAGGTATCAGAACCCCCAGAAATTAATTACGGTGTCAAGGGAAATGTTACTTTATATTGGTACTTTTCCTTTTGGAACAATTATATTTGCGCCATACAAACAGCATTCCACTCCTTACAATTAATACTAATAATTACATCAAGATATATGCCAGTCTTAAAATGTTTAAGATTAATTCCCGTAATAATTTACCATCAACTACAGCTCTGTTCATTGTCATATCTTCCCTGAACTTTCTACTTATGCTTTACCTTGCTTTTCATCACGCTAGGTTACATGTTGAAAGGAGATGCCTTCAGAACAATATCAGTTCTCCTAGTTAATGCTGCAACATGCATACGTGCATTTCCTTCATTTTCAACTGTGATCCAGCTCGGCAGCCAGCTCTGCTTTAGGAACTTTTAAACAATGCTCATTCATAGCATGAAAGCGTTTGAATCCTTACCTCACAGGGCATGACAGCTAACATCACAAGTAAGAACATGGCACTGAAGAGATGCATCCTAGTCGAAATGATAGCGCCCCAGCCGACACCAGTTCCTACAGCGCTCCCCCCGTTCTTGTTCCTTACTGGGGCGGTTTCTTCAGATACAGAGGGATTCCTTTAATGCTGTGTCGGCTGTGCGCCACCAACCTCATCACCAGGACGCACGGCAGCCCCCACTGGCTCGGTAAAGCGACCAGTCGCGTGTCTTTTGTGGAGCATAGACTTTTTTTGCAGCTAGTGAAAGCAAAAGATCCTATCTTCCAGTGTAAAAAAAACCCTCCTCAGATGCTGTAATCGGCTGAAGCGGACAGTTAGAGGTCTCCTCCGTCCTGCAAAATATCTACGACTGAGCGAGTAGAGCGGAGGAGAGTCGCAGAGGTTGGAAGGTGACTGATGTACTTGCAAGGTGCCAACGCTAGGAGCAGCACGTCTATGTACAAGGATCCCAGTCAAAGAAGTACCACTCTTTGACGCAGGCAAGCTTGGCCGTGCGGCGTGTGTGAGAGAGGGAGTGTGTATTTGTGTGTGCGTGTGTGTGTGTGTGTGTTTGTGTGTGTGAGAGTGAGTGAGTGAGTGAGTGAGTGAGTGAGTGAGTAAGTGAATGAGAGGGGGAGAGAGATGTGTCTGTGTGTGTGTTTGAGAGAGAGAGAGAGAGAGAGAGCCTGCTTCTACTCAAAATATTCTTGCTTCAGTGACTGAAAGACATACAACTTGGATGGGTGGATGAATGGATGGTAGCTTTGCTTGTAGTGACACTGCTTTTTGCTGCATAAAATGTTTCCACTATAGGGTGACGGATATCTCAAGAAAGAGCTGACATTTGGCAATGTTAATGTCTTCCTGCTCATAAGCCTGACTGTGAATGATAACTGGATAACTATGTGCATTGTGAAAGATCGAGATTTTGACTGTCAAATCTACATGAATACCATCAATGCAGTGCTGACACATATCCAATTAGAAGATGCCAAAATAGGGGTATTCTCTGGGTTTTAGGGAAATGATAAAGATTATTCTTGCCCCAATTACAATGAAGATAATGAATGTCATTAGCTAACAGTGAGAATTAAATCATGGTTTGGCATTCTAATTATTTTCCAGGCCAGGTGTGGTTGTGAATGGTCGTGCACACACTCCATATGTGTGTGAGACATTATACATATCCATCAGAATGTGCCATATTTTAACAAAAATGTCCTGAGCAGATCCTTTGTGTAACAGCTGGCACTTGTTTATATATTTTGTTATACTAAATATGTTTAGTATGCTCTTACGGTTGTTTTAAAAAAAGCTGATTTGAGGTTGTGTATAACAAAGGAGATGACACACTATTTTTGAAAATATCCAATGAATTTTTACCTGGCCTATGTTTAAAGTCAGAGCCTTATTCATGCATAGCTCCAAGCTGGTACATAAACAAATTTTCATTTACTTTGAAATGCCCTATTATAAAGTCTAGAATAAAGAAAAAACGATTGGAACTGCCTGAATAAAATCACAAGTTATTTTGATGGTATGATTAAATAAAATGTTACTCTTAAAATGGGATTAGTTCATGCGCATTCAGAAAGGATTTTAGATCTAAGACAGTGTGATGGCTTGTGCCTTCCAGCCCCTGCCCTTGTACAGTTCAGCAGTGGGTTGACTTTCTCCACCCCTGCTGCTGCCTTCAGTGGCATGGTGCACACACCTCCATTTTCCCAGCAGGAAAAAAGGCAAAAGGTGAAATGAGTAGCTGAGCGGGAACAAGGGAGGGGTGTTGTACGAGAAAGAAAAAAGGAGCAAGGAATGTAGGAATTATTCCTGCCTTCCTGTGCTGTTGTTTTCACCACAGTTATTGTATTTTACGATCCTGGATGGTGCCTCTGCCCAGACACGTACAGTAGACTGTGAGGTTAAGAAGAGAGAAGCCCAAGGCTGCCAGGCTGACTAAAAGTGATGTTGAGGCATTGCATGGGGTTAGAGTGCCAGCGTATTTAATGGTCAGACTGAGGAAATAAATACACTGTACTAACAGACTCCTCCCTTCTCCTGGTTGCGCTCCTCCATCTCCATCCCCTGTTTAGAGACCTGGGGCATTGAGGGAGCTGGGGGAATTGTCTCTGAGGTAAATGTGAACAAAGCATAACCCATTTGTCAAAGATGCAGGCCTTTTCTCTTTTTTGTCCCCGAGTCATTCCAAGAAGGCCAAGAAAAAGGATAAAATAGACCTTCAGGGCTACTGTGTGTCCTCTCAGGCAGACATTATCTCTAACTCTTCCCATCACCTCACATGTGACTGCACTGTGTTAGGCAGATGTGGCACGAAAATCACCAATTTTTAATATTTTCCTGTGTGGATCTTTTTCTGCTTCTATGAAGTCATCTTCTCCGTGTCTCTCTTTCACTCCTAATCTCCTCATGGTTACCCACAGTGTTTGTTATTGACTTATTGTTGTTTCATTGTATTTCATGCTTCATGACTTACTCTGGGATTTCTTTCTGTGTGTTTCTCTGTGTGAGTGTGTTGCTAAAATATTTGAAAACATATCTACTACTTGGAAGTAGCCTGAGGACTAAATTTAACAACCACCAGCATCTCTTATTTTCTGTGTGTGTATGCGTGACTGTCTCTGACTGCCTACAGGCACTGTGCTTGTCAAAAATTGCCAAGCATAGCCTATCATTATGTACTTTTACAATTGATTCTCTTCAAATAATTGGAAACCAAGAAGCAGGGCCAGCTAAAGACTTAGGCTATGTGGGCGGCTGCCTAGAGCGCCACCTTCTGGTGGACACTGGTTGCCCTTAAAGGAACAACGAAAGGCGTTGAATCAGAGGTTGCAGCAGAGAAGAAGCTGATTGTGTGTCTTGACTGCAGGAGGTCAGCGTTTCAGACAGCCTCACCTCTAAAGACACACTGCACTCAGGTCATACACATAGTTAAAAAAAGTCACATCTACTCTTATCAATCACTGATTTAATGCACCATCCGGTGAGCGTGCTAAGTGACCCAAATCAAACACATCCAAGATGTTGCGTGACCAGCAGGTGCATGCTCTGTGTGGCTAAATACTAAACTGCTCAGGGTGGGTGCTCCAACAGTGAGCTTATGAACTACATTCAGTGAGGTGTGCAAGGCTGTTTTTCACAATTTCTCTCACAGTTGTGGCTGCAAACCCTCATTCAGCCCAAAATGATTGAAAACTTTGAAGAGTGCAGTGGGTCAGAGAGGCTAGTAGACTGGTTCCAGGGGAAGAGAGAAGCTGGTTATAATATACACTGAGAATGATCAAGCTAAGACATAGAGCAGATTGTGAATGACCTTGTGGTGCACAAGACTCAGAGAAGACATTCAGACAGGTGCGTACAACAACTATAGTGGGATGTAAACAACCACTGTGTTGCCTAGCAACATAGCGTTGTGTGTGTGCAGTGTGGAGAAACTGTGTGGCTCTCTTTTCTTTAATATGTGTGTTTGTGGCTGCAGCCACTGTAGCTTTTATGTTGTTGATACATCTCTGTGTTATCTGCATTTAGGAGGCTGTTAAAGTGGCAGTTATTTCATTTCTGTAGCCTAATATCACTTGTTCCACCCACTGCGGTGTCCATAGCTCTTTTTGCCATTGACCATTTGACTTTTCTCTCTTTTTTGCTTAATTTTAGTGAGGTTATAAAGAGGAAGGATGTTGTATAATTGATAACCAGTGGGATGCACCGGCTGCAAAATCTCTCACTGCAAATGTAATTTTTTGTTGGTTTGGATGGTGGCTGTGATGTTGTTCCTGTGATGGTATTTTTGGACTGACATTTAGCCTAATGCAACTGTAGTCTAAAGGCATTCTTCAGTTAAACAGTGGCATCATATATCACCAATAATCTCCAAAATGTACACATTAAAATTTACTTTACTTTAGAGTAAATTTTAACTGACTTACTTTTTACTTTTATAAAGGTCTCTCCATTTCTGGCTACAATAGCTGTTAGACTCAGATACAGATTAAAGGATATGAATCTCAATTGCAAGCCAGTAGCTAGCTATCTGGATAACTGCAACTTCCTAGAACATAAGGGATTGCTGAAATTTAGCTTAAGAATATCAATTCTAATGTCCATAACAGCCATAAAAACAGATTTCTTCACTGTGTTGCACCAGTGATGTGTAAGTTCTACAGTACACTAGAGGCTTAGCAACTACTAGTTAGTTTGTAAGTAAATCAACTACTAAAGTTGGTTGTACCACAATTACTCTGGACGTAACCTAACCAGTTTGAATATAAAGTCATAACTAAGACAAGTGGTCAATCAATGATCAAAGATAGAGCTCCAAACCTTAATATCTCGCCTAGGGCACCAAAATGGCTTGAGCTGGCCCTGAAAAGAAGAATTTCAAACACTGTGAGAATGAACTGTGGTTGACCAGTGCTAGATAAAGAAGTGCTTAGTGTTCATGGATAGTGAATGCTAGACATGTGGATGGGCCCAGTGGTTGGTTGTAGATCATCACACAGACATACACAGAAAGTCTAATTGGATTTTGTGAAGTTGGAGAACACAAGTTGCTCAATCCATCTAACAAATATTGGAGTCTGTCCTATAACAGAGCTTGTGGTTGTCATTGATCTTCCTAATGTTACTGCTACTGCCGGTGCAACAGAGTTATTATGCAATACACTGAAAGACCGTATGCTTCCTGAAAGTATCCAGAATGTTGAATCTACATTAGGTAGTCCAGTGGGCACACAGGACAATGTCAACCTGATGGAGCTTTCATTTTGTGGCTTAAACTTCTTATTACTGACTAATACACATGCAAGCAATCTATCAAACACAAACACCATCACGACATCAACTTGTTAATAAACATGCAGATGGAAAAGTGTTAACCCTGGCATTCTTGCAAAAATAATACAGATATCTAAGCCAACACAAGCCTTGTGAAAATATTCTAACAGCATGCATCTCACATTTCACTATTATGCATCCTAATGAATGTCTAATCAACACACACTTATGTAAACAGCATGAAACATTTCATTCAGCAGTCCCAAAAGTGCAATGTCTTTGTACAGCCAAATGAATGGCACAGCTCACACTGCTGAGTTTGTCTTGTTCACTTCAAAATTGTACATCTAGACATTAAGTTTAAAAATAGAGAATTCCAGGGTTTCATGCTGAATATGGCCAATGTGGACCTCCATTCATAGCAAGATCAATTGTTTTTTCTTACAATTAAATTTAAAAAAAGCTTTTCCTGTCAGAGTTTTAAGACAAAGACTAAATATCCTCTTATTTTCACACAGATGATGAAAAGCATATGTGTATTCATGTGGACATCTGGAATAATACAGAACACGTTACCGGTGTTGAAGCTCAACCAGCCATTGGGTCAAAAGGTTAAGGGTGCTCAGTTGCCATAGCAATGCTCCCCCAAGTGCCCAGATGGAAATGTGTGAAACCCTGAAGATGGAATTAAACATTGCTTTTCACACCCTCTCTTGGGTTGTCTTACTTTACTACCTGCATGTAACCAAGGCAACCAGGGCAAGGACAACTCAGGTTCAGTCAGGGTTTCTGCAAAGAGGCCGTGCCATTCTTTATGTCTACTCCACGCTATAATTCAGCAAACACCATCAATCATAATCTAGAAGAATAGCGCGACAGTCTGTTCGTGTCACTGAATCAAAACAAAACGGTGAAGCACTGCCCTCCTCAGACTTACAGAAATGTGAAGAAATGAGGGGAGACACAGACGGGCAGATCCATAGAGATAGTCTTCCAAGAGGTCCATCTTTTAAGTGGCGCCTCCCAGCACACACACAATAACATCTGCCCATTGCTTTATCTTGAACCACCCCTTTCTGTACTTCTTGCGCTCACAATCTCCCTCTGTTTCCCTCCTCTGTCTGTGTCTCCAAGGACGAGCAGTACTAAGACTCTCCATGAGCTGAAGCCCTGTATTTGGGTTTAATTGGATGAAAAGATGATGCATAATGCGCGAGTGAAGAAACATGAGGGAACCATAGTCCATGTCGCCTGCGGCAATGGAAACCAGCAGCTATTTGTTGTTGACATTACTCTCTACTGTTTTTTCTGCTCCATTGAAACAGAGGCAGCTTAATGTTTTTTCATGCATTAGCCCCCGCCTTCTTCTATGGTGTAAAGTTCTAATAGTACTAAGTACTACAGAAAGAAGGCTTGTAGGTCTATCTAAAAAGAGTACAACCAGGTAATCTCCATTAGGAACATGGACATAGATGGGCTTCATGTCCACCTGAAATAACCCCCAGCACGCATCTTCGACCACTAATGATAAAAATAGTCCTAGTGTAATTCAGGAAATGTGAAATGAAAATGTGATCCTGAAATTTAAGGTGAACTTGAAAGAGAGATGGAGAAGAAAGGAGCAGACACGTGTAGACAGGGGTGAGCTGGGTGCTTGAGCACCTGCCTTTTTGCCCTTTGAATTTTTTTCAATGCAAAATTTCCTTAATTTATTTATTTTTAAATTTGTAAAGGCCCTTTTGTGAAGGTCTGCCCAATCAAACTATTAGAAAAATGAAAAATTTCACAGTTAATAAAATGACTCACATGATGACCTTTCACCTGATGGCCTCATCCATGACGAGCCCTCCCGTTCAGACACCATTCAGCAGTTCTGCCTACAAGACACTTTATTCATCTGGTAAGTGGGGTTTGCCGCAGTGTCCTTGTTGTGGGTCGTTGGTTGTATTTTACGAATAAGATGCAAAGAGAGCATGCACAGTAGTTGTCGCCAGTAAAAGTAACGTTAGCTGCCGGCTAACACTATGCCAACAGCTAACGTTACTTCTACACACAGATAATCAAAGGTTTACTTCGTTCTGTTTGAGGGGTGAAAAGTTTCACGGGCGTCAAGAGGCGTGGTCTTTTTTAATGTAATTTATGTAACCAAAAACTTCTCACTTGAACTTGGATCATTACAGTAACTTAATATTTACCTTGTGCCTTAAATTAATTATAACAACAGTGGTATAACAGGCTTACTGATATTTAGTATTCCTCCAACTTATTGCCTACTTTTCATCCCTTTTTAAAACTATCATCAAATTCAGAACAGTATTGATTATATTTACATTTTAACAGCAACAGAAGTATTTACAACAGCAAAACTACTATAAAAAAAACTCAATAACTGGAAATACATATAAAAATGTCAGTGTCAATGTAAACGTATATAACTGAAATCAAAATTAAGTGTGAACAATAAAAATGGAATGTTAATCTGAAAGATTAATGCTAGTTTAGAATTGTGATTAGACATATAGTCAGTGAAAATTCAAATATATCTCAGATTCACAATGCAATATACAATTATTATCAGAATATTGCATACTATAGACACACAAGCAAACAACACACAGGCAGCGGCACAGATTAGATTTGTCTGTCTCACTCTTACTCCCACCATGGCCAGTATTTGCTGATGTATTGATACAGAAGTATTTGTATGTATCAGCAAGGAATGCGTAACAATATATTTGTGTACTGATATTTTGAGAACAGCCCTATTTAAATCCTTGTTCCGTGTGCCCTTTTTATACCAGCCCTTCCAAAGGTCTCCGCACGGCCTTGGAAAGGAGAATGCCTCACCTTCATCTGAGCTGTAATGTCCCTCTGACTAATGCTGAAGAGGACAAGGAGAAAGGTAATAAAAAGCTCCTCAGAGTGGTGAGAGCATTGTGCTTATTCTTAAAGTAGCTGCAGCTAACACACCTCTTCCCTTATATAGTGCCCTTTGTTAACACTCATTTCTCACTGTACTGTATCTCCCAGCAGCCATTTGGACTGACAATTCCCAGCATCGCTGTCTCAGGTTGATATCTCCTAGCACAAGCGCTCATTCCTACTGTCCCTATGCTTTAATGGTACCAGTTATATTTAAAAGACGAGACGATGACAGACACGGAGAGGAAGAGATAGAGTGAGACACTAGTAGGATAAAAGAATGGTTTTACATAATTAAGCAGATAGAAGTGATTACAGCAGCTTATCCACAGAGCACGAACTGCGCACATCCAGCCTAATTATGAAGGTAAAGACTCCAAACTGTGGCTGATGACTTAATTACAGTTCCACTGTGGAACAAATGCTTTAGTGTCATTATGGCAATTCACAAACCTTTTTACTGAGCAAAGAAGCAGTCATCAGAGAAGGTACTTTCTTTCTTCCCTCGTGTTTGTTTTCTCTTTGTTTCCCTTCCCACTTTCCTCACTGCCATGCACTTTTCCTCCGCCCCTGATAATCAAGCACTGCTTTCTCATTTGCCTCTGGTTACTGCTGTGAGCAACAATAAAGAAGGAAGGGGAAGAAGAGACACACCGTTCCTTTAAATTGCTCATCTTTATCCTTAATCTTCAAATCCTCACAAGGGCCTCCTCTAGTCCTATGTGCTGTGTTAGTTATGTAGGGGTTGGAGTCTAAAGTTGGTCCTCCAGCTTCCACACTGCTCTGCCAAGCCCCACAGAGACAGGCCGGCAAGCAGACTGCAGAGTGTGGATTCAGCACTTCTCACGACTTAGTGTCTGAGGCCAGGCACAGGGGCTTTTATTCTCCAGTCAGCTTTTGCATTATTGAATCAGGGGACTGCCTTAAACGTGAAACTGGACACAGCCGAGAGGTAACATGCAGATTTGATGAATCAATATATTGCAGTGGAACAGTGGAAGGAAGGCAAGCAGCAAAGGGACACAGGTAGGATTCGATCAGATAGAGCAATGAAAATCTCCTTTCTGCCTCAACCGCTTATCTTTCAGTTGCATCCTTATATGTTGACACACACATACAGAAGTCCTGAGACACACCTATATGCACGCACACAAAAAACACACAAACCAGTGCTCCCTCTCCTGAAGGCCTTCATTAGATAAAAGGAAAACAGCTCTTTCCAGAGCTGCAATGCAATTATTCAGTGTAGTCAAGCATGTCTCTGTGTGACAAAGCAAATTGCTTTTTCGGTTTGCTGTTCCTGATACAGATAGGGCTTTCAAAATCTGAGGGGAAGCCTCGCGTCACTGCTCCCGACGCTGCAAGAGATACCGGCAGTTATTTACCCCACTGTGTGTGCTTGTGTTTACAGATGACTTTACGCATGCCTGTGTGCTGTGTATTTGTGTGCAGATAGCAGCGTTTTGCTGTTCATAGTGGTGTGTGACAATCAATCACTTTTGTTCCTTATTGTTTTTTCAATGAAATCTGGCTTGATTGATAGAGTGTGAGGTAGTGTGTTACAGTCCATGTAGAAGAACTTGGTGCCCTGTGCGTTATTTAGATAATTATCTTGAGCAGAGTGAAAACAGGCTGGCACCTGCTTAAATAATGCTGTTTTCAGCTGCACAGTCAAGGGGCCACTATGCACCATGCTTCTGTTAAGTACCTGTAATGTTTGCAACTGTACCTCATTTTATTTCAGTTTTGATGATGACATGTTTTACCGATGGTTTAGATTTAGAACTAGAAGCCATTCAATAAATATATGACTAGAATGGCAAGTTCTACTGTGTGTGCTTTTTCAGATGAAATCATCAAAATGTCACTGAAACAGTGTGTGTTGGAGGCATGTTTGGGGTTGAGACTGGGGATTCTTGTGGCTGATGTGATAGAAGAGGTAATTTGTACCAAAGTGGCATGAGAAATACATGGTCACTTTCTCAGCTCTGTCAGATGATTATCCTTCCCTTCATGTTAGGGTGAGTGAGAGAGCTGTTCATGGCCGCTGACTCATTATTTATTGTAACCTTGCTCCCTCCAGTAGGGTCCCAATCAATATCCAGGGACTTGGAGCGAGTAAAGAGACAGAACAAGTCATCTGGAGAGAGGCAGAGGGAGAGAGAGGGGGCAAGGACAGAGCAGAGCATGGAGATTTATTTGTGCTGGCTGTTGGTTTGTGGCCACACACAGGGAGACAAATGCTTATGGGAAGCTTCTGGAATCTCCTCTGTGATTACGGAGAACGTCAATTGATTTTGTAATATTTTCATCCCTACACAATACTGACTTGCTGGATATTAGTCAGAGGTAATCTTTGTTTGTGATGACATTGACAGCTGATTGGATTTGGAAAGCAGAGCAATGAAAGGTTGGCAGTTACTGGGAAGCTTTAGTTCTTATTTTGTTTTCAAACTATTGCTCAACAAGCTAAGTAACTTGAAGCTGTTATAATCCCTATCTGTACTCTAATGTAAAATATTCTGGTGCTGATGGTGGATTGTGTCTGCGAGAGGGGGAAGAGCAGGTTTTAACCCCTTCTACCTCAGAAGGAAATAGGCCTATTGATTGTCATCTGCTGTCCTGCCACCAAGGAACCCAGGGAGCGCTTGAGACAACACTATATGTCCAGACACCCTGGAATCTAGCTGTTGGCTAGTCCGTTGCCATAGAGACAGGTTGTTGTCATGCCGACAAGCTAGCCGTGTCATGTGAAAAAACAAAGGATAAGGCGAGAGGATGAGACCACAGAGATGCTCACACCTTTGCTGTGGAGTATTGGGGTGGCAGAGCCTTTGAAAATCAGACACCTCTCAGGCTGTGAGTGCCCAGTGCTGCGACATGGAGGGTTTGGAAGATGCATTAGTAATAACACACATTGAGTTCGCTCAGGATGAAAGGCACACAGAGAAAGAACGGGAAAGCCTTTAGAAGCAGAGGTTGACACTTTGTAAAGAAAAGTAAGAGAAAGAGATTTGGCATGAAACTGGAGGTAGTAGGGAGGGATTTCATGCACTGGTTCCACAGAGCTTTTCCTGCTCACTAAAAGCAGTCTAAAGAACCCTGCATGGGCACTTCAAAATACTCATGATTTCTGCCCGTCGGTGCTGTCCATATGTGCCTGGAATATCTGATCAACTCCACTGATGTGGCTCTGCGTCTGATGGGGGAGGGATGGAGGGAGTAAGAGAGACTGATAAAAAAAACCAAGCATGGCAAGTACAACCAGAGAAGTAATGGATGGGATGAAAGAAGGAACAAAGTGAGAGAGAGAATAGGGATATAGGAGTATATGAACATAGACTGACAACTGAGAGAGGGATGCTTTAAAAAAGAGGCTAACAAATAGAGGGAGACTGAATGAAGGACAGATAAAGGAAGAGTGAGGCTGAGCGGTGTTGGGCCCTGTGGAAGCCACTGACCACTCTAATTATCCTCTATTTTCTTCAAACAAGGCTGAGGCATTGTGAGTTGGTCCCCTGGGACACAACGCGTTCCTCATTTTCTCTGAGATTCAATTCCACTCCATCCTCCTCTGTCTTTTACATATAAAACACTTTCTTCAATTATTCCTCTGACGTTCATATCTGTATTATTTGATGCCTTTGCCTATTCAGAGTGACTGCTCATTTCGCCCCACTCTAGTGTGACTAGAATCAATCCCAGGCTCATTCCAAGATAGGCAGAGAGAGTGGATTTGCGTGTGTGTGTGTGTGTGTGTGTGTGTGTTTGTGTGCACCCTGGGTGTATAGTTGTTTGTTGAGTATGATTGAAGACAAGACACAGAGTGAGATTGGAGAAAAAGACAGACCAGCAGAGGGAGGGCAATGTGTTTTAAAAGGTGAATGCTAATTGAGCATATAAGTTTTTGTCTGTGTCTGGGTGTGCATGCAAGAGTCAGGCCAAGAAAGTAAGTATGCATGTGTGTTTAGTGTAATGAAGGTGTTTCCAGCTTACGCTTGCCCTACTCTCTCCCTTGTGTAGGACAGCATGGTTTATTTGAGATCAAATGAGGCTACAATTACACGGTGGATGCCTTTCTCTCTCAATCGATAACAAACAAAAGGAGCATTCCATCAGAGGCTTTTAACCAGAGGTGCTGCTGCATGCATTGTTATCTATAGAGTACTGTCTCATTGTTACTTTGCATTGGATCTCAAAAGAAATGGGAGTTGGCTTTAAGCACGTTGAGAGAGTGATTTTCAAATGGATGCTCTCCGCCAAATAGATGTTTTTCATTAAAGTGGAATTAGAGTGAGCAATCTTCTTGTAACACCATTTCTCCTTCAAAAAAAAGTAGTTACTGGCTGTTCAAAAAGTCTAAAAAAGCCATCAGATAATATTGTATGCTAATGTGTATATGAATATTTCAGCTACATCCCCCACTTTTAGAGGTGGAGGTAGTACTATGCTGTGTATAATAAGCATGATCATGAGCCGTCTGCAGTTTAGATAAGCAAGTACAGTTTGATTTGTATTGTATTGTATTTCTACTAATTTGTCACCAAATAGTTTTTGGCAGTAAACTTAACAATATTCTCCAGTCTTAACAAAAGTAACTCCATTTATCACTAATACCCATAGAAAACTTAGCAGGAAAATAAGTAAAAACTATTGTGAAATATACACTAAATTCATCCATCCGTCTGTCTGTCCGTCCATCCATCCATCCATCCATCCATCCGTCCATCGTCAACCACTTATCCTGCGTACAGGGTTGCAGGGGTCTGGAGCCAATCCCAGCTGACATCAGGCGAAAGGCGGGGTACACCCTGGACAGGTCGCCAATCCATCGTAGGGCCACACATGGACAAACAACCAGTCACACTCACACCTAAGGACTAATTTGGGGTCATACTAACTAAATCTTCATAATTAATTGTATTTGACAAATTCATGTAAGCATGCAAATTGGAGTAATTCTTTGTGTTCACAGGTTTATTTTCCCAGATTATATGTGTCATTTTTGTACCTGAGCCTGTGACCGGTCTATAACCTGCTTGTCAAGATGTCTATGACCTGCTGCTTACCTGTTGTAGCATTCCTCTCTGTCTCAGCTCTGCTGGTTTGTTCACTTTAAAAGACTACCTGCTGACTATTTTTGATCATTGTTCTAAGTAAACTGCCTGTTAAGCCTTCCTGCCAAGTCCTTTGTCAGCATTTGAGTCAGCGCGTGTCCCATTGCCAGTCATTGTGACCCACTGACATCCAAATGAAAGAGTACAACATGGGCATCCTATTGACGTTATCTCTCCAGCCACTGTGAGATATAATGCCAATAGTCAGTGGCATTTGAGCCCTGTAAAAAAATATGAGCATCTTTTATTTTCTAACAGATTTCATCTGTTTATCATGTGTTATTCACAGTCCTAGACTAAATTGGTTTTAAAAGGAGCACTTGCAGACCTTACAGGAAGTCTTTGGACATTTGGTAGCCTTTTATGTTTAATGAGCTGCAACTGTCTTGGTTGACAGTGCCAAATAAGTGAAGATCAGCTTTGAAACAGTCCAGTGAAATCAACACATTTTACACCATATTTGTATTTTCAGGCCTCCAGCATGAAGTCAAGCTTTGCAATGTAGTTAAAAGCACCATTATGTAAGGTTTGGCATGATTTGGTGCCCCTACTGTTTCAGAGTATAATTCACAGCTGCAGTAAATAAGTACAGCTGTACACATGCATTTTTCATGATTACATTACTTATAACTGTTTCAGGGACATGTTTAATTGAGGTGTTTATTTTATATTATGTTTCTGTAAAAAAAACTTAAAAACTGTAAAGTAAATAAGGTGTAAAAGGGTAACATAATTACCGAATTTGTCTAAATTGTGACATTCAAAAATATTGGTTAGTTAAAATGTAGTGTTTTTTTTAGTAATGGTTCACATGACCAGAGTTTAGTTTAGGGCATAACCATGGCATTGTGGGTAAGAGCCAACATGGATGCTGAGGAATAAGGCAAGGCAAGGCAAGGTAAGTTTATTTGTATAGCACATTTCAACTACAAGGTAATTTAAAGTGCTTAACATAAAACATAAAAGCAACAGGGAAAAAATATACAGCCCTCAAATAACCTTATTCTGCATCCGGTCCATGAGATGCACACAGCCAAACAAGCAAGTGCGACAACACAAGACATAGCAAGCCAGCTAATAAGTTATTACTTCACTAGTAGAAAAAAAAGAAAGAATGCCAGCTCAGTGTCTGCCTTGCAGCCTTCTCTTTTTCTCTTCTTGGCTTCCCCTGTTAAGGTCCACTTCCGTCTCGTCACATCTGCCATTAACTAACCTTAAGGCCATACAGGCTGCTGAAACCCAGTTATGTTGCATGTTCGCCCGGGCCCAGCACAATTCCGGCACCGTTCTCCACCAGCTTTTATTTTTTGGTAGAGAAGTTATATAATGTTGCTCAGTCACTCACTGCTAGCTATAAATCTCAAACTGATGTTAGCAAACTTACTAGATAACACACACAAACATCGATGACGTTACTGTAAGTGCTCTTGCGTCAGTTGCTGTCCAGTTTTGATAGCTAGCTTGCCACCCGCTCTCATGCTTGGTCACTAGGGATGGGTATCGCTACTGCATACCTTTAAGATATCAACCAAAATAGCCCAGTATCGAGTAGTATCAAAATGTCTCTAGTCAAACCAGTACTGCAGTCGATCCTTTTTGTAACTCGATTGGGGAAACAGTTTCTATTGTATAGTTTTGCTTGCAGCCAAACACATAAACAGCACATCGAAAGAAAGAGAATGTCATGCCTCTTTTATTCCTTATGTGCCTGCACGCACCTAGCCTATGCATGATTTTAACAGCCCCTCAGCATCGGCTGAGGCTCACATCACTTGTCACCAATCGTTCACTGCGTTCCATCATATCAATTCAAAGCTTTTGTCAAGCAGTAGCAATCAGCTGATTTTGCTCACAGAGGCTCGGCTGCAGCAGATTTCATATGTTGTCTGATCGGCTGCATTTGCAGCCTCTCTTTTCCTCTGTTTGCTTCTTTACAGTCTTTAATGTAATTTAGTGACTTGTTTCAGCTGACTCCTTTCTCTATTATTGTAGTATATTTGTGTATTGCGACTCACCACTAATGGAAAAAACATTCGCAGAGATCTTTCAATTCAGTTCTTCAAGATTTATTGATTGAAAATTAACAAAATTTTCCCCTGTTGTTTACTATCATCAAACGTATCAAAAATTAGTTATTAGTATCTAAAATAAAAACATCAATAAAAATGATGATACCAATCAATTAACAGGTGGCGTTTTAAGGTACAAATGAAGAACTCTATTGGTATTGTTTAAGGGTACTGGTTTTGGTTCTGGTATCGTAAAATTTTAAACAATACCTAACCCTATCGGTCACTCTTGTTTTCTCTTCCTTGCTTTCTCTGACAACATCTTCTTCGCAGCCTCTGTCCCCCTATTTATACTGACAATACCGAGCTTCTTCTAAAGAACTTTCATTGTACTTTCTATACTTTTTGCTTGCTTGCTGCTGTGCGACATAATGCCATAAAGCATTACGCCATTGTTGTTATAGGTTTCCTGCCCAGGATTCCAGTTTCACACAGTACAATAGCAGGCGCCCCGGGTCCTGAGCGGCAATGACAGAGACGCAGTTCTCCCTATTACAAGTCAGTGTACCATCAAACTGATTTTGAAGCTGTTATTTTAAGATAAAATCACTACATGATGTTGCTTTAAGTAAACAACAGACTTCTACACAACCAACAACTCTGCCTTTGTCACTGTAGAACCCTTGCAGCTGCAGAGAGTGATAATAATAAGAGAAAGCTTTAATATGTTACATTTGATGAATAACTTTGGTGTCATCGCTTGGGTTTGTGTGGGAAGTGGAGTGTTTCTGTATTATTTGCTGCTAGTAATGGAGTGGTCTCACAATGCTTTGCCATCTTTGATTGTGGAAAAAAGGTGCAGGGACTTGGATTCAAGACCGTCTCTAATGTAGCTGTTTTTCTACTACTTGCAGTTTGTCATTCAACAATCAAGATTCTGTCAAATTCACTGATAGATTGTAACTGAAATGGCAGTGACACCTCTCACATTCTGGTCTTGTGCAGCCAACACAGACACAACAACAACGGCTGGGTTCTCCCTTTCTCCTTTTTATTTAAACAACCACCTGAGCTACCTAAATCTGGTAGGGAAAAGAATGACAATATATTCCCCTCTGATAAAAAAGTCTTTATTTTTTGTTTGCTGGTATTTGATTTCTGTTGAAAACCCTCTGAAAACAATTGTTTTTTTTACATTTCACTGTATAGCATCATGTTTGCATTGTCGTTTTGGTTAGGCCTCCAGTACTGTCCATACTGTGGACCTGTGGAACTCAGTTTCACAGTGTTCTTCTTCAGATATTCTTGTAATGCAATGCAACCACCACTGGCTTGCAGACGTTGTCTTACGCTCTTTATACTCAAAAAAGTAATGAAACACACTCATACGTACATTATCTAGGTCACCTTGTGTAGAATTTCAACTTTCTTTGAAGGATGTCAAAATGAAAGTGAGGCAGACAATAAAGGTGGCAGGCGTTTCGTCAGCAGTTTAAAATCACTTAAAAAGTGAATATCATTGCTTCCCTGGGCACTGTCTTAGTCTTAATCTTTTGTACCTTTTGCACTCTGGGCCTCATTCAGAATTTACAGCTGGCAGGTGTTTCCATATTCAGTGATAGGCTTGCCCCACTGGGACTGGTGTGAGCACATAGGTAATAGGCGCACTCCCTTCATGCTGTCAGGGGGAAAAGCAGGATTGGCCTCCGCTCCACAGAAAGCGCAGGGGACCCAGATGAAGGAGATATGAACTTTATGTGTATCTGCATGGCCTTGTGCAGATGTGTATGCATTTTCATGCTTGTGTGTGTTTATGTGCAAGGGTGTGTGTACACATAGGGGAAGGGCTGCTGTTCCAGTCTGCTGGCTGACAGACAGTCTCTTGGTTAATGAGCAGCTGTCGGCCATCACTATTCATGAGCCCTGTCACTCACCTCCTCTCTCAAAGCACCAGCACCTGAAACCCTGAAACCCCTAGTCTCTCATTAGCACTGCAGCAGCACAGGTACACACATCAACGCACAGTCTATCTAACATAAGCACGCATTAATTCTACAACATGACTGTAATGCTCGTACATGTGTGTAAAGATGTCATAAAAAAAACTTATAGTGCGCAGAGCGTCAGTGGAGCCTGCATCTTCAATAGAATTCAAATTGAAGCACTGCGGTTTCAACAGAGTAGGTTCTAGTTTATTCAGACAGGAAAGCATTCAATCAGAACATCGCTGCACTTTCATCTGATGCTGAAACAGGCATACATATGGGACTAGAAATGGTTGTTTGATGTGTCCTAGAGGAAATAGACTGAGATTTGGGGGTTTAACTAAAGACCTCTGTTTGTGCTGCACTGTATGAGGAATATTCTAAGAAAATTAAACACCAGCATGAAAACTCCGCAATAGTGACTTAATGTGAACATTGGCCTGGCTTTTCTGCTTTTATGTGTCTACTGTATCCCAGAGAAACAGGTCAGGGCTCATCAGAAAACAAAAACATATTCTGCTATCATTGCATGTTGGAATGCACTATTTAGTACCTTTCTGTATTTATTTGAGATCTTGAATTTAGAGAAACTTTGGCAGATGCCACAATCCTTCTTGAACCTAAGGTGTTCTGGAACGATGATCATTAGTAATACAGCGTTCCCAACCCTCTCTGATTACTTCTGTGCCAGGAAACCCAAGTCAAACCCACCAATGCACTTTTGGGTGACAGTACTGTGAGTGTGATCTGCATGTGTATGTGATAGTGAGACAAAGAGAGGGTCTCTTGCTGCTGCAGCTTTTGATCATACAGTATACAGCTTGAAAAAAGTGAGTGAGAATGAGAAACAAGAAAAAGTATTCTGCAAGAGCAAATCAGAGTTAGTGAGAAAGACAGACATAGAAAAACGAGTGACTGCAGGAATAATTCCCGATTGCAGGTTCAGAATATTGCTTCATGTCTCAGGTTGGCTCTGAATTATTGAAGAGCAGCAGAGTCAGGCCCAATTGTCCTCATTACTGGGAAACATATGAAAGCATAATTCAAACGTTGCCAGTTGCAGCGACAAGTGGAGAGAAAGGGATGCACTTTATCCCCTCAGCAAGTTTATTGATTTCTAGGCCTTATCCATTTGCTGGTGTGTACAGAGATCACATGGCATTGACGATTTCATACAAGTGTAAGATACCATATTACCGTCTCTAACCACTTTATAAGTTTTAGCAGCTTCACACGTCAAATAATGTATTTTGTCTGTATCTCTCTTTGACTAAATGAGGCATTTGACTACCAATTATTTCCTGGTCTGTCGCACAACGAACTCTGCTTCCCCTGCTGTTCACCTCCACCTTGCAAGATTTATGAAAAGTGTCCAGGTGCCTGTGAAATGCTGCCCCGTCTGATTCTCTGTGATAGAATAACAACCGTGTCAGTGCCATACAGGAACTGATACAGGACACGGTGCATTGATCATTCAGAGATGGAGGGAGAGTGAAGGAAAAGAGGTGGAGAGACGATTTCTTTGCATTCAGGACTACAGACGAGTAGCCAGACTTATCGGGGTGAATGGAAACGATTAGTTTCCCTGGCTTTTCAACTGAGGTCTAAGCCAGTGTACTCCCACAGCTAAATCACTCAGTCTCTGTCTCTCTTGCACTCTTTCCCTCGCTGCCTTGTCTGATTTATGGGAAAAAATCATCTCTATTGAGCGATGGGGTCATGCAGTTACCACTCTCACTCTCTCTCGCTTACACTCACTCCTAACAAATCAGAAACTCTCACACACAAACACAAAGCCTAATACAGATCCCCTGTGGGTATTCTTCCTGTTTTCCTGATCAGGGCTAGGTTTGTTCATTAACACTCTCTGCCTTGGATTTATGAACAGCTGTGCATGTTTAAATTGGCCTGAGTGATTCATACAACACACGCTTGTCTAGTGAATAACTATCGCTCTCTTTCTCCCTCTTCCTGCTCTCTCATTCTCCTCATCCTCCTATTCCTCTCTGTGGTAAATAAGACACCACTGATTACTTTGCTTGTCTGCGGGAGCTTGCAGACAACTCAGTCCTCTTTTTACTGAGGACTAAGTTAAGTGAGGATGGCATGGCAGTAGTAGTGGTTGCGGCATGGATGCTGAGAGCTGCAGCAGATGGAAAATTAGGAGTAGGATGTGTGTGTTCAGGCAGCGGGGGTGTTCTCAAGCTGTTCGTTTGAATCTTGACTCTCTGTCTGCCAGATAATCATCTGACACTCTCTCAGACACACAGGGCCTTGGGCCTCCGAACATCACTATGCTCTTTGTCCACTCGCCCAGGGATTTCTATTACCCTCCCTCGCGTTCAAGTAATTTTTTCAAACTGCTTTGCTAATGTTAGCTTTGTCGATAAGAGCTTTTGATAGAAAAGGCATCTGCAGAAACGATTCCCCCCACCTTCCTGAGATAAAGAAGCTGTGGACGGGACGGTGCAGGAGAGGTGCTTGCATGCACACTAATAAGAGTATCCCAGCTCAGCCGCAAATGCTCATGATTTCACATACCCACACAGACACGTATACAGGCCTACGCATCAACGACCATGTTCAGCACAAGACAGAGACGATGTAAGTTACTCCCCACCACTTGTACAACACAAGATGCTAATCAGAAAGCAGCTTGCACACTCATGCACACATCAGTGGCATGGAAAATAATGTCTGCTGTTATCTACTGTGACACAACACGCGGATTTGGGTGGATGTGCTGAGACCAAGGGAATGCCCCTGTTCATCCAGAAATGTAGATATTCCCACTGACTCTCTCTCTCTTTAATTTGAACGTCTGTTTAATTTGTTCATTTCTCACTATGACTTTGTGACACATTCAGCTTAGTTAGAATCAATGTCACAGGAGAGGAGCTTAGGGCAAGGAAAACTAGAGAGAAAGACTATACGAGGGAGGCTTGATGGTCCAACAAACAACAAAGACACATCTCTAACATTTTCAACTCCGGGTAATGAGACAGAGATGCGAGAAGAGCATGAGAGACAGAGAGACAATCTTGCCTCCGATATAAAGCAACTAAGGATCCTCCTGCCCGTGGTTTACTCTAATGTAGTCCTAGGCCTAAAAGTAGCTCATCAATGCCAACTAAGACCCACAGCTCTGCTCAAATCCTTGATGGAATATCAGTGAACAGCAATGCAGAGTTGTCCAAGAGCTTAGCTCAAGAGTGCACCACCTAACATGTTACATGTCTACAAGGTGATTGCTGATAACAGATGCATAACACAGATAGTGTTTACAGATCAGACTGCATCAGGTTTGGTGTGTCACACTCTAGATACAGCAGGAAAGGTGTTTAAATGGTATTACAACAATACTGTCCAGACTGCATTAAAAGAGAAAGCACTGCAGGCGTGGTGTCTTCCAGAGATCATGTTCAATCAGTAATACAGCAATTATTCAGCAATTAAATGTGGATACAAAGATCGGCTTTTGTAAGCATACTACCATGCAGCATTATATATTTTTGCAGTATCGGTAACATCAAACAGCTTAAGGACCGTTGGAAGAAAGAATGTGTAAAACAGGCATAACAATTTGACAGATGTTAGACACCTCCTTTCATGAACACCTTTCAGCATTTTTGTATGTGTGTTGTATGTTTGTATTTCTAAGTGAAAAATAGAAAGTTCCTCATATGGGAGTGCATTTCCATGGGACTACCACAAGCTTTCACAAAGCTGAGCTCCAGGATCAGCTGGATGAAAGGCTCTTCTCAATGCTATGCTCAAGCTGATTTATCTCTGTGGAGAGACACCATGGTGTATCCATGGTTTCCAAATTATTGTCATGTTTGACAACTCAATTCTGGAGGGTTTAGTCTTGTATATTAGTCTATCAATAAAGACTTCTAGCTCTCAACAAAGATAATAGTTGTATAGCATTGCAGAGATATTATCTGTCAGCAGAAGAAAAACACGACTTTGGAAACACAATGTCACAGGAATATGTGGGCACCAGAGGGTGTAATGTGAGCAAGAGAGCCGTGGAAATACCATATTGATAGTCACTGCTCTTCTGCTTGATCATTATTCTCAGGTAGTGGAAACAGATGACCTTTCCTGGTCAAGAGCTTAGTGTGGTTAAAATTCAATTGAGTGGAAGAGAGCAGAAAAGAAAAAAAAAACAAAACATGGTAACCTTTATTCTGCCATTGACGCTAACCTTGAACAATGGGTCTCAAAGGGGATGAGCGCCTTGTACTTCAATGTGTGCAAGAGAATACGCTTTAGAGTGTGTGTGTTTGTATAGATGTGGGTATATGTGTGTGTTGTATATTCGCGGATAGAGCAAAAAGTAGTGTCTGTGGTAGCAACAGATAAGTAGGCAGACCGACTGCTGAAGGGGTACAATGACATTGTTGTACGAGCAAAGTCAGAGAGTGGTGAAAAATAAAGTATTCATTGGGACTTTTATCATTTATTTGTGTTTCGTTCATGTCTGTCTGACATAAATATCCATCAGCACAGCTCTTGCTACCTCCACCAAACATACCAAGTCTTCACAACTGCAATTCTTATTCTCAGCCATTTTATCACTGACCTCTTCTCTTGTTCTCACCATCCATCTTTCATTGCCTCTGTCTCCTCCTTACCTTCCCTCTTGAGGCCTGAAACAGGGCTAATTGAAATAAATGAACTGGGGAGCAAATCAGAGCTGATTACATCGGCTGTGTGGGGATGCTGATTGCAAGCTTGTTGAGAGAATGTTGCACAACTAGTTGGTAATGAAGAGCCTTGTTTGTCTATTACACTCCAACTGGACATTGCAGACAGCCACATGCTCTTATGGATATTTACAAGGAAACAGAATCACTTCTTGTTTGTTTATATTCGCACATCAGTTTTTGACAAATACATTTGTTTTTCATTTAGGCAAAAGATTACTGCTCACAAAGTCCTCGGAATAACTGTACAGTGTATAAAATTAGTACAACAAACACTATGCACATAAGGGGCAGCGCAGGATGGGACAGGAGGAGAGGAGTTGATTACTGGAATGTTTAAATGCTGTGAAACAAATAGAACAGCGGGACTGAATTGCAAAATTACACACGCTAGATACACAGTCTACTGTTTGAGTTGGAGGAGGTAGGCAGAGCATTAAGAAATGTAATTTGCAAAAAAGCAATCAACATTAAAAAAGCGTTAACATACATGCAATTTCTGTAATATATCACAGCTCAATTTGATAATTTGAAGTCTGTTTAAGCTGACATACAGAGACTGACTGTACTAATAATGACATCAAAAAACAAATCCTGGAGCTGATCCACAGACAGTGAATAATGGAATAACCTAGCACTATAATAGCACCCATGGTAAATTTACTAAGATGTGAGGACGATTTCTGATTCACAGCTCAGCTATTTAAAAAGGAAATTTGAAAGAAAAAAATCTACAATGGATTGACTTCTCAAAACTTAACCTGATTGCATCAGTAACTTCAGTCCAGAGAGTTTTTTGTATCTGTAGATACTGGATTTATTTATCTAAAATCAGTGGAACAGCATAATGTAAATTTGGTTTGAGAGTGGATTTTCCCTTTTAAGGCAATCAGCTACATTACTCTGAATTGCCCCTAACCGCTTTTCACTGGCCCTCTGAAATTGGCACAATCAGCAAGATGTGCAAAAAAACACAGTAGATTAGTGTAGTAGATTAGCCCAGCCTAATCTACTATTAGTATTTCGTGCTGCTGAAAGAGCAATAACCCCCCTCTCCTTAGTCCAATAATCCTGCCCACAGAGACACACAAACACAGTGACATAAAAATAACAGAATCATCTTTAGCACCACTGAAGAGCAAATCTTGTCAAATGAACAGCAACATATTCTGTTGAAATGTCAATGTATGAACAAAACAGAGTAGCAAAAAAGAAAACTCTGTGTATGGCATAAAAGTGAAAACAGGTAATGTCAGCAACAAAAAAAATGCTTTCAAGAGATGCATGAGATATCTCTTTATATAAAGGACTGTACTTAAGACTAGAGAACATTTTAATCGGCATGCTCTTAATTCTTGCCCTGGAATATCCCCGACCTAGTTGCTGAGGTGTGTCACAGCAAATATGTACCACAGTAGAAAGGATGTTAGTCGGACACATACAGTACTGTAGTCCTTGGGAACATGAAGGGCTCAAAAAGCTTATTATCAACCCATGGAGGGAAGCGGTCCAATAAAGGAAACAACCTTATCCGTTCAAGTAAGTGTCGGGTTCAATAACTAGCTATGCCTATTGAATACTAATCAAAGTAATTCACTGAGCAAACTGCAGTTGAAGGGTAAAAAGAACAATTTATCATTCGTGCACACAGGAAAGCAATTACTGTGCTAGTGTGGAATTAATATGCTAGGCTAGTTCACAACTGCTATGCAATTGTCATTATAGTGAAATGTGAGCATGCAAATGGGTATGACAACGTCTCTGATTTATTGAGTCGCAGTCTGTGTAAAACATTTGATAGCAACTAGTTCATCCATGGTCTGACAAGTCACACTTAACTGACCCATACTGAAGAATGACAGACTGTTCCTTTCCGTGACTGGACAGATCTGTCTTGTTTGAGTGGTTATCGTTAAGTGGTGCAGTTCTTACAATTTCAGAGGACAAATTACAGGACACTCGACACGGTGAGACACCAGTGCGAGAAAAAGAAAACAAAAACACTTAAAATTAAATATATTTAGCTGGAATATTTCCCTTTGGTAAATGTGCTTTGTTCCCACTGTTGTGGTCCTCTTTCTGACCATTCTTCTTATTGTTGCAAAGCCATACAACCTATTTGGCTGTTGAAGAGTCTTAAATAATATACCACAAACCCACCACATAAAGACACATAATATAATAAATATTGCTTGTGGCAGCGGTAAAGGTCCAGTTTCTTTTACTGAAAGCTTGCTGTGCAGTTCTTTTTTGTTTGTTTGTTTGTTGGCAAGATTTTAACCATTGAAGCATACTTGTCCAACTTGGAATCCAAACTTCTGGTTGCTGTTGCCAAAGTCTGCTGGAGCCACATCTATAACAGGGAGCAGCTCTGCTGAGGGGGAGTCAATCTCTAGAACAGTCCTTTCCTGACCTTTGCGGAACTGAAAGAGAAAAATTAAAGCCATCATAAGAATTTGCTTCGATTAACCCAACTAACTAGCTCTGTTCCCACTTTGTGGCCAAAATCCTTATTCAAGTCAGTGATTTGATGGCTACCCACCTACTAAATAAAGTACAGCTGACCACAGCAACACAATTGATAAACACTTGAGTTTATCTTAATTCTTATTTGTCTGTCTAGTCCCATTCCCTGGCATGTCCCTTCACTGACCTGGCATCCATCATGCACTGCATTGATGAAGGGGCTTTTGGCTTGTGTCAACTCCTCGTCATTGCTGCCCCGGAAACGGAGGGCACGCTGGTAGGAGCGGGTGGTGCTGTCAAACCAGCCTGCCGAGTTCTGGCAGGTGTAGGTGAAGCTCTGCTTGGCCGTGGCACTCAATAGTTTCAGGAAGGTCAGCTGAACTACATGTACAGGGTTTCCATCCCTGTCATTGTAGGAGAACTGGATGACACAGATACATAAGCATTATTGTACTACATAGGCAGAGAAATACAATATGTGCTATAGCATCACAGTTAAAACAGCATCACCCTTAAATTGCACTGAAATCTCATTGAATGAAAAAATATACGCAAAATATAATCTGTGTCAGACAACTATAAAATTCTAGTTGTAATTACATCACCGAAATTACAATCCCTGCTAGTCAGGGAGTTTACTAAGAAAGGGTAAAAAAATGTTATAGCAACTTCTCCTCAAAATCAGGACAGACAGGGAAAGTAAAGTAGAAAGTAAAAAAAAAAGAAGACTAGATTCAAGGATTCAGTGTGAGAAAGTCAGTGAATTGCAATTTGGCTGGCAGCTCTGTGATTATCTGAGAGGAGAGACCTCTGATCAGGTGCACACGAAAGACCATTGCTCTGAACATGCTGCCCTGAATGCTAGTCAATGAGACAGAGCTTCCAATGGCTTTGTGTGAGTCATCCTGTCTGATGAAATCAGCTGCTGGCTGAGCAGCAGTTTGGAAAATAAGCTATCTCATTGCACATGGTCTGATAAATACATACCAAATTATACAATGCACATATTTACAAATAAACAAAGAAACATTCACATGAAGCCATGTGCAAATAAATGGAAACACACATGCATGCCTGCACATACATATGAATACACTTGTACAAAGGCTTGCACCTCAGTCATTTGCTTGAATATCATTCAAACACTCTCAATTAGGATGAGTAATTTAGCTGAAAAAGACTGCCTGGCATTTGGAGGCAGCTAAGATTAATGGTGGGAGGTGAGGTGAGGTGAGGTTTGATTTATTTTTATTTTGTTACCTGCTTGCCTTTTCTGTATTGGCTGTACCAGCTTCCTGGCTTCTCTTTGTTCCATGCTGCTAATTTCACCTAGACACACAGAGGGAGAGAGGGAGGACACTGAGTAAAATTTTAGGCTCAAAGGATATAGGGGGTGATTTGTGTCTCTGCTGTAATATGACAAGGTCGGCTTTGTAAAGGCTGACAGTGAGAGATTGGAGACTTACCATCTCAATCCTCTTTTCAGGGTAGAGACATGTCTCTCCATCAGCTGTGAAGTTACAGTAAACCCTGATGGAGTCTCTGTGACAGCCTTGGTTAGGATCAATCCAGTAGTCTCCTATAAAGTGCACAAAGAAAGGACATCAATCTAGCACCAGCTACTTGTATAATGAAGGGTAACAAGGCCATCATAAAGAATATGCTGATGGATGGCTGTTTTTCTTGAGAGGCCGCTGTTTGTGGATAGCTGTTCTTCTGTTTTATTGTGGATTGTTGTATATCACGTTGTATTTGGTTTTTAATATGTTTTGTGTGGCTGCTACCATGGCCAGGTCTCTCTTGTAAAAGAGAGATCTCAGTGGGACATCCTGGTAAAATAAATGGAAACGAAATTATGACTTAAAAAGGGGGTATGTTAGAGGATATGTGCATATTTAAAATGTGTCCAGATTTTCCTGGAGAAGTTTGTCTTGGATAAAACATTTAAAGTGGAGAAATAAGCATAAATTATGAAGCAATGTCTTTGCTAACCATCTTTGTAGTGAGGTTGAACCATCATAAGCTCTTTGCAGGTCCGGGCAGGGCTCTCAAAGGTTCCCAGGGGCCTCCTCATCACCTCCACTTCTGTTTTCATGGAAGATAGGGTGGCAAAGACCTCTTCCATTCCCTCGACATCCTCCAGAGGCTGATCTCCCTGCAGGAACTCCTCCATATCCACATCCTCCTCCCTGGATGGGGCTGCTCCTCCTGACCTACTGGAGTGCCTTCGTCTCTTCCGCCTGCCCTCCCTGATAGGCAGGGGCTCAACCATTGTCGCAGGTGGTCCCTGGAGATAGAATAGAGAGGTGAGCAAGAGGTGAAGGGGAAAGGAAGAGGATAAACCTGGCACTGAGAAGACCATGATGTGGATCATTGGTGGTACTCACTGGGGGTCCTGGTGGTCCAGCCGGGCCTGTATCTCCTCTGGGACCTACAAGACCCTGGAGAATAGGAGTGGACAAAACTCTGTGTCAATCATGTCTCACCTGGAGCCTCTCTCACACTACTTGGCTAAATCCCAGCTTTATCCAGACAGATATTGCTGCTGCTTTATAAGATTATCCAGCTGTGTGCATCAGCACTCTGTGGTCAAAGCCTTGGCTCTCAAGACACACTATAGTGGTTTTCATAACATCACACACACCAGAACCAAATCCTATTAAAACAACCCAATGGAAAAATCACACACAAGACAAGCGTGGCTGTACAGCAGGCTTTTAGTTCCAAAGACATGTGGTAAACACAGTAGAGCATTATGATTATGAAGCATGGTACATTTAAGCCAACAAATACAATTTTTTCTCTCTTTCCCAGCATATGTTCCCAGCAGCTGCTAACCAAGCTAAGGTGCGAGTACAGAAATGGCAATAAATAAGACAGATTCCTGGACTCACCATTTCTCCCTTCGATCCTTTCTCACCAGCTGCACCCTAAGAGTGGAGACGAGGAGTAAGTTGGCAGTAAAAGCCACCAAAGCTTAGAACACTTCTAATCTAATTACTTAAGAAAGAACTGCAAAATATTAATCAGCTAGTCACTGGAAAGTCAGGCACCTGCATAGCGAAAGGGCAGGTCATGGTCAAAATGATTACTTTCACAACTGAGTAACAATGAGTAATAAAAGAACCGTCTCTGGATAGAAACAGTGCTTGACTCTTTGCAGACGAAATCATCCGATAAATCCCAGAGATTTTAATCTTATATGACCTTTTAAATAAGTCATAATGAGTAATCCTTATTGCCTGTATGTTCTTCTCTTGTATGCATTGTTTTATACCTTTATACCTTATACCTTTGCAAAAGAATGGCTTAAAAGATGCATTCCTGATACAAATCACATTTAAACCTCTGCATTAATAAGATACAACAGACCACAAGTATAAACTTACGGGCAGTTCAACAATTATAATTTTAAACTACTGTGTGGTTATATTATTAAAAATTTTGATATGCAGCTTCCACATACATGTATTAGTGTCCAGACATACATCGACCAAAAAAAAGGGAAACAGGTTTTTAAAGCTCCACTGTGAGAATGCAAATTATTTATTTAATTGTTTATGCAAAGTAGAAATAATGTATGCTTTTCATGCATATCTTATTGCTTTGGGCATCAGTCAGTGACGGAGCCATTCAGCTTATCAGGTTTATCACAGCCTACCTTGCATAAAAACTGTCCAAAAACATTCTCAATGCAACAAGCAGTAAGCCTGTTTGTTAATGTGTCTGTTAATGATTACCACTTCTTGTTGTATTCAAACTTGTATTTAGAAGTCATCATCAAAAGTTATCTTATGCCATAGGATGGACAACAGTATACAAATAAGTTGAAACATATGTAGATTGTTTACTGAAAAAGTAGCAGCTGTATTTTCTGACTGAGCAAATGTCTTGGGCCTAAAACTTAGCAAAATCAAAGGACTAATCATGTTTGGTAGCTGACAATATAATTGTTCATACGATGATAGAAAACCATATATAATTTGAAACAACTATGCCACTTACTGATAGTCCAGGTGGTCCCAATGGGCCAGTGGGACCAGGTGGGCCAGCCACACCCTAGATATTAGGACAAGCATATCTTGTTACTGAAATGTACTTCCTTTGTGTGGAAGGGTATCATATCCATCATGTTACAGCCATATTTACCCCATCTCCTTTAGGCCCTGGTGTACCCTGGTTCCCTGGCAGGCCTCTGTCTCCCTTCTCACCAGGTTCTCCTGGGGGGCCAATTAGACCGATTAACCCACCATGGCCCTGCAGACAGAGACATGGTTTATTCCCATTTCTTTCCAGGCTTTAGTCTGGTCCTAAATGTTTTCTCTGTCAATGGCTAAACACTCACTTTATCTCCCTTTGTTCCAGGGTCTCCTTTCAACCCTGGTAGTCCTGGTGGGCCCTGTTAATAATGTCAGATGTATTAGTTGGCTAATGGTGTAGACTGGGTATATGAAATATGGTTTGGTTGTGTTGGGTTTGAATACTTGTTATTAGAAATGTCCCAATCCCACTTCTCATTTGGTATGCTCTGATTAACAGCCAAAGATCTTACTATTGGTCCAGGTGGTCCAGTTTGTCCTGGTGGTCCATTTAACCCTTGCTCGCCCTAAAAAATAAACAAATGAATTGGTATTTGTCTTACAGAATGCTGAAGAATTAATTAAACGTAAACATTCTGATTGTCAGTCTGCATTATGTTTCACATTGTGTACTGACCGCAGGACCTGGGATGCCTCGAAGACCTTCTGGGCCAGACCTCCCTGGCTGCCCTTGGGGTCCCACTGGGCCTGTCTTCCCTACTGGACCCTGGGTTCCCGTTGAACCCTACAGAGCAGAGGGACAAATATAGACTTTAAGACAATAGGAGAAAAGAGATCAGAAAGGATTTGTTGGAAGGCACCATACACAACTGCAGAGCACAGTGTCATTGTTCTTACCTTGGCTCCCTTCATGCCTTGCTTCCCTTCTTTTCCTGCAGCACCTATATGACCCTGGAGTTGAGAAAAACAATGTTGTTGACCTTATGAGAATAGCTAAATTCAAACAAACACATACAGCTACATACAGATGCATGCACAAAATCATCAACAATATGCTACGCTCACCCTCCGTCCAGGAGGTCCTGTAGGACCTGGCTCTCCAGAGGCTCCTAGAGGTCCCTACAGAGAACAGGAAAAGGACCAAAGTTAAAACCAAAACACATTCCCACCCAGTCACAAAACATTCAGAAGAAAGCCTCGCATCATGATAAAGACACAAAACCTCAATATGTCATGAAGAATAAGTACTTCAGCTACACGTTCAAGAGCTACCAGTGTTGTTAACATATGCAGTAAGTGAAAAAACAGTACTTACTGGTTTGCCAGGTTCTCCATTGTCTCCTTTAGGTCCCGGTCCACCATCTACTCCCTGGATGAAAAAATTTAATGTAGAAGAAATGAACAAGCAATAAGTTAATGACAACAATAATAAAACAATAATGTTAATACTCACATTGACACCAGGTTCTCCAGGGGGTCCTGAATCTCCGGGGAATCCAATAGGGCCCTATGGGCAAAAACAGTGAGTTAAAAACAACATATGCTTGGCATGACATTAACAGACTGATGTGACAATCAGAGCAAGAGAAATTAAATGATGCAAAGAGACAAAGACTCACAAGGTTTCCTTTGGGTCCATCCTCCCCTGGTGTTCCCCTGGGTCCTGCAGGCCCAGCTGTACCGGGAGGGCCAGAGTCACCCTTTTCCCCCATATCGCCTTTAGCGCCCTGGGACACCAGCATATGAAATGACAGTTAATGAAAGGGTGAAGAGAGAAATTGAAGAAAGGACAAAGTTGAGCATGACAGGAAAGAGAGATGGATGCAACGTGACTCACACTGATGCCAGGCTCTCCAACTGACCCAGGGTCTCCAGCTTCTCCATCTTCGCCCTGGTAGAGAGGAAAGATTTGGCAATGTAAAAACACACCACTCACACTGGCGTACAAGCCCACACACATAAACCACCACGATTGTACTGTATGTACACGGGCACATGCTGTGTAATTGCTAAAGGGAAACACTGACCTTCTCTCCAACAAGTCCAGGCTGACCAACTCCACCAAGTATTCCAGGTTGGCCCTGTGGCAGGAGGAGAGAAAACAGCTTGAACCACAGTATCATAAAACAAGGGCAGTTTTGCAATATTCATTTGATTTTTGAAAATCAAGTTCTTGATGCAGTATTTGTTTAGGGGTTTGTCAGCACTTCTGCTCACAGAATGCTGAAAGTGGAACAGAATTATCACAACACAAGGAAAAATACTGAGTGTCAGGTTTTCTATGTGGATAGATTGTTGAGTCACACAGTATGGTAGATGCTGTTTCCCCTCTCTCAATCAGTTTGTTTGTTTATGCTTGTGTATGTGCATGCGTGTCAGTGTGCACGTATGTATCAGTGCATTGTGCTTTGTGTCTTGAGACGAACCCAGTAAAAGCATCTTTGGTAGAGTGCACAAACACGAGAGCTGAGTGCAGCCACACTCTACTACTGAGCTCCTGCTGTCAACTGCTTTCCTCACATGCCACCCCACCCCACTTTTCGCTTTTTTTCTGTATTAATCCATTTATGAATCCCACCATCTCTGCAGCACTGTATTTCCATGCTTCCTGTGATGAAGCACTTGCGTGGCTCACTCAGATTTCTGCAGCTCACTGATGAATAATTGACCGGTGTGAGAGGCTGTAGAGAGACGGCCATTACTAGGTAAATATAACTGCCTCTCAGGGATGATAGTCTAATACTTCTTAATGATTCATAGAGCAGTAAATATAACTCTCTCCTAGGGATTATATCCTAATACTATTTAATAATTCAAGTTTCAAAAGCAGTGGAGGGTCTGTGGCAGGAAGCGTTCCAATGAAGAGACAGTATATGAAAAGATGAGGGACTGGAAAATATAACGTATCTGTGGTGTGTGGAGATAAACTACTGTTCAGTTTGAAATGTAGAATAGATGTCTTATTGATGCCAAAGCTGACACACCATCATGTTTTCTTTATGACTTACAAACGCACGCAGCTACCATCACTTGAAAATATCAGAACTCAAATCTCCGCACAGGGTCTGTGCAATTTCAAAATTGCATTTGTGAAAGTCAGACTTTGGAAAACTGAATGAAAAAATTAAAAATGGAAAAAACAAATTGATTGATTTAGCCTCAATGATACAATTTTATCAAATAAACAAATGAAGAACAAACCTCAATGAATTATCATACAAATGCAAAGAAACCAGGCTGAAGCTAAAAAATTATGAAATGATCTACTACGATATTTGGTAATGGTGATTATGCCGATTAGAATTACCAAATGTGATGGACTGTACTGGTCTATTTATTGTTTTAGTTAATCTAACATTGATTTTTGCAGGCTTTAAATGTTAATTTGAAAGTTTTTGCTAGGAATAATGTTTTGAGCAAGATTCTAAGGAATATTTATAATTGTATTATGAAGATGGATATAAACAGCTTATTAATATAAACTGCAATGAAGCTGAATTGTGCCCCTCAGGCACGATCTCCTTTTACATAGAATACCTGTATATGCACAGAGTGTTTTGTAATATATTACTACATGCATACATACTTGCATGTAATAAAAAAGAAAGAAAGAAAAAAAGTCATGCTGCACTATACCTCTCCACCAGTGGGCCCCTGAGGGCCTCTTGGGCCATGCTGTCCTGGAGGCCCCTATGGAGAAAAAAATAAATGTTTCGATTAGGATTTCACTGCAGACAAGAAGGAAATACTGCATCATTAAAACACACAGAAATACAAACTGAATGTGAGCTAGGGGTTGGCTGGTGCCTCCTAAATTAAATGAGAGTTAGAAGTCAGCCCTTGGTGGATTGCTTATGTAATGGCCCCAGTATCTATGATCATTATCGTAGTGACATGATGAAGATGTCCAGACAGGTCATTACCCTCAATATGACACAGGCTCTGAGAGGCACAGCCCATACCCCACACCCCAACTCCTCTCTTATTCTCTCTTATTAATAAGAAAACTCTCGCCTGTGATGTGCGAGACCATATTCTCTCAGCCACAGTGACAGCATGTGATTTGACTCCTCTGTGCAGCTCAAGAGAGCGCCAAGCAATTAATCCTAACTGTGCTCGGCTTCAGTTTCAGTTGAGTTGATGTTTAGCTGTGCTCTGAATCACTCTGAAGTCTTGGAGGGAGCCTTGTGTTGTAAAGACACTCAGACAGAAAGACAGACAATCTGCCCAGAGAGAGACTGTGTGGGACTAGAGGAAACACATATCCTTCTGGCGGAGAGATACTTGAGCATTAGAGGGGAGAATTCTGTGATCCGCAACGCTCACACATGAATGAAACTTCCCCACTGAGTCTTCAGCATCTCTCCTCTCCTCTCTTTCTCTCTATCTCTTTTGTTTTGGTTTCATTCTGATACATTCCCTCCCTAATCTGGCTGTGGAGAAGAGGGGTTATAGAGAATCTTGTTGAGCGTGTGTTCATGGTTGACAGCGTTGTGAGATGACTGTCACAAAGGAGGATGCTCATTAGACAGCCAAGGCTGAGGCTAATCTGATTAGCAGCTGTCACACCGTCTTCCTGCTCACAATCAGTGCCCCGCCTCTTCCTTCCACTCCATTGCTCCACTGCCTCCTTTCTGTCACTCGCTCTCTCTTTTTCTTTTTAAAATCTTTTTCTTCCTTTTACATAGCGGGCCACCTCTTCATCTTCTGGTCTTGTCTTTCTTGCACATGAAGTCATGGTCTATTTCTTTATTCACACCCAGCATTTGAAGATTCTTCACACATTGAAATGTTGCATCGAGATTGCAAATTTAAAGGGCTTTCTTACTTTATAACAAAAAGATCTAGCCAATACTAACAGAACAACAGTAGAGATATGAGGAACAGAAGTATATGAGTGTACATGTTTTTTTGCAAAGGACAACTAATGTGAGCTATTGCTTTCGCTCACTTTAAAGGTGGAGCAAACAATTCTACGAAATCCAACACTATGACAAATACCACGATATAAAGTACAAAGACAGAGGTTCTTCTGTATAATTCTTCTTTCGCCAAATGTTCTACAACTGTGGAGTAACGTTAGACCATCTGCTTCATGTTTACACGGGCTAGCACATGCCCAGTGTGCCTGAACACTTACTCGATGTGTGTTTTCAGTCTTTTTAATATAGAAAGAGATCAACTCTGATACCCAGCTAAAATGCTGCTGTGGACAGAGATTGTATTCATTATAAAACTTTTTTAAAAACCGTAGTAGTGTGGATGTAGCCTCACATTAGCTCACTCCTCTCTCTACTCGTCTCATTTCAGCCCTCCAGTTTTCCTCAGGATTCTCCTGTATTTTTCCGTTCTCACCTGGTATCCTCCCATTAAATGTTTCCCTGTAAATCTCCCGTATCTTTAATAAAATCACATAAAAACCAGTTGCCTGTATTTAAAGTGTTTGCTACTCTCTCCTCTGGTAAAGCTGGTGGCACAAGGATAAAATAAATAAAAACAACCCACTAAAATGATATAAATAGCCTGTAAACCATATGAAATTATAATGAGTATAGTAACTATAAATAATATTAACAATATACTACCAGTATAACATGAAATTCCCTTTGTACTTAAGTCTAGAGTGTATTTGTTGCCCATGTTTCCTGGCAATAAGCAGTTGTCATTTCATGATTCTTTATCATCTGTTAATTTTAATACTTAATACATTGTTTTAGTACTAATTTAATAAACATACAGTATACTGCATAATGATAAATAAAAGGCTTCAAATAGACCCAGTGATCGGTATCAGCCAATACTGCTTTCAACAATCGGTGATCAACAAATCCTGATCGAAGCACCTCTAAAAAAGATGCCAGGGTCCCCCTGGCTCCCCAAAGTTCGCACCCTGCCTACAATTGCAACTTTACTCTTTAACTCACAGATTTTTTTTTCTGGTGCCAAAATGTTTAGCGGTGTTGGTGAATTATTAAAAAAACAAAAACACCACATAATTTTGCATTAAAATGCTTTGTAAAGTACGTTACTGAGATTATAATGGGTGTAATATTACTGAAATAGTATTAATAAAGTCTTAATATTACTGTGTTACAGCAAAAATAAATGCATTACTGTTATTGCATTACTTTTGTAACGCGTTGCTCCCAGTTTTATTGATATATTCCAGAATGTTTTGGTGGTAGAACAGCCAGGACATATGTAAATAATCTCCTCTGACTGAGTCAGAACATTTGCTACATAGGTTACTATTGGTCAATATTAATTTAAGTTTTGGCGTGAAATAGAATCTATGCACAAGTAGTGAATATTCATGAGCAAGGTTTTTAGATGAAGAAAAAATGGTGTTCCAAACTGTGTTCAAAATTAAGATACTGAAAATCTTTATCCTTATTTCTTGTTACTGGGAGTGGTTTACTGTCACAAGACGAAAGTTGGTTATAGGCTGACGCTACTAGATTATTCTAAGTAGTAATTACTGCAACCAAGGGGTGCTGTAGTAGGGGTGCATCCCAAGGTACTCCATACATTTTAAGTGCAGGGTGTAACTTAAGATAGGAAACAATGAGGAGCCTGGAATAGAGTAATGGCCTTCAGATCTTGGAATGAGCCCTGGATGGTTAATACATCACCTAACACATAAATAGAGATAAAAGGTGTAGCTCCAGACAGAAGTGCATTACTGTGCCAAATGGGTGATAGCTTGTGATATTTACAGTTAATAGAAAGATGTTTTCCTTTACATCGCCAGGTGGATTATGGATTAGAAATGATGGAACCAATATGTGATTCTGCATGTTTAAGTTTGATGGTAGTAAAAGGCAAATTGTGGATCCTGATTGGAAAAGATAACACATTTTCTAAAGAGTGCCATGATACGGATGAGGAAGTGTTATTGACTCTTAGTTGGAACAACCAATAATAGTGTTGGGTAGGTTTTTGGACCCAAAAGAGTAGACAAGCTGATCCTGGGAGGTTTCCCATTCCAGAAATATTTGACCAAATAGCATGCAATAATTTGAGTTCATATGTAAAACAGTAATATACGTGGTTCATGTATTTAAAGTAATGCAATACATTAATTGTTTAATTACTTGCACTTAAAATGTGTGTGGATTATTCAGAGTGTATTAAAATCTAATTTATATTACATTGTTAATATTTGGGGAATAGACGACTGCGAATGTCATTTCCTATTAACTGCATGCACCTTTAATTGCTTGGGGATACTCTTACAAGAAAGTTAGAGAAGTAATCTTGGAGGACAGTCAGGAGTGGAGCCACACAGTTTTTGACCTCTCTCTCTCATTTTTTACAAGGGTAATAGAGCTTCAAGCCAAGGCTTCATTCATTGGAAACCTACAGGCTGATTGTCATTTATCAAGAGTCTATAACAATTGAAACACAGCTCTTAGCTTGTATACTGTAGTCTGGGAGCAGAGTAGCTACATTTCTTGATTTAAATGTGTTATGGCATATTTCTAATGGGGTTAATTATAATATTGGGGTGGGTGCTTTATGTCTTCCAAACCATAAACAGAAATATAAATCTACAGTACTTGCAGAATCTCTGCACCATACCCTAAAGATTGCTAGTAAATATTTCATTGTTTTTCTACTTACAAATGCATATGTTTGAGCTTCAAAAATATCTCTTAAACTGCTTTTGATACTGGAGAGAAAATGAAGAAAATGAAACCTATTCAGAGTTTTTTGCAGTGAAGTCGATATCTAGTATCACACAAGACTAATAATCACGAAGAAAAGTCTCAGAAAAGTGGTGTTGAGAACACCTGACTTGAGGCTGACACTGGGCCATAGCAGGTGAGATGAGTCTTGTATGTGCTGCAATTGCTGAGCAGTACTCACCATTGAGCCAACATGCCCGCTCTCTCCTTTCTCCCCTGATGGTCCAGGCATCCCCTACAAATGCAGACATGGTGATCAACGCAGTCTCAGGCATGAAATAAAAACACATATCAACTAAAGTATACATTTTAAATCAGAGATGAGCCAATGGAAATATGGTCAGCTTTGGAATTGAGTAATTTTTACCTGTAGTCCAGAAGGACCCGTTGCCCCCTTGAAGCCTCTGGATCCTTCATCTCCTTTCGCCCCGTTCATGCCCTGCTGCCCACGAGGACCTGGCTCACCATCTGCACCCTGAAATATACAGCAGTTTTAACACCGCCTAGCCCAACTTATTATGATGTGTTTTTATATGATGCATTCTGAGTTTCCGTAACATACTGGCAGTCCTGGCTGGCCCACTGGTCCTTGACTTCCAACAGGTCCTGGGGGTCCCTGGAAAAGTAGGACAGTTCAATACACAATTACTGTAGGGAAGCCGTCTGCACACAAGACGATGCACGGGCAAATTATTAAAGTTATTAAAATGACCCCCAAACCAATTATAAGTCAGTTAGTCCTCTACCTCCGGGCGAGGGATGGTGATGATGTGATGTTATTCACATAAAATTAATACTCACAGCTTCTCCTTTGTCTCCTTTGCTGCCCTTCTGGCCTGGTCCTCCGGTCTCTCCCTATGTAGACAAATCAACACCAATGAACACATGCATACACAAACAATTACTTTAAAAAAATCAGGAAGAACTTTACAGCAACCCATGCTGGCTGTCCAATGCCTGTACCTTGTCTCCGTCCTCTCCTGGAGGCCCAAGAGGTCCAGCAGCCCCTGGCAGCCCTAAAGGTCCCAGTTCCCCATCATGCCCAGCCGGCCCCACAGGCCCCTTCTCTCCCTAGGGAACAGATGGGAAAACAGTACACGTCTAGCAAATGCTACAATACTTATTATCCTCATATAGCAGCATGACACATTGATTAATGTATCATCCCAGGAAGGAAACTCACACCGCAGAAAGCAGGCTTGATCACATTCATATTTCCTCCCTCCCTCCCTTTCTCTCGCTGTCTCCTTTACCTCTCTCCTGCTCACTGTCTCATAATGACACATTCCAGTGCGAGAGCACATGTTGTTTATCACCCAATGGTGGGAGGTGATGGTACAGTACGTGTTGCCTAAGAAACAAAATTAGCAATGTTCCAAATCTTACTGGCTCGCCTTTCTCGCCCATCGGCCCAGCAGGTCCCACGCCACCGGGCCGTCCTGGTTGGCCAATAGCGCCAGCCGGCCCAGCAGGGCCCCTCTCTCCAGTGGCACCCTGGAAATAAGATGAGATGGAGAAGGTGAGGTGAGTATCTCACATGGACGGCAGTCACTCTTTGATTTAATGTGGTGGCCACGATCACTGGTCACCATGGAAACAGCCCCCTGCTTCATATGTTCTAGTATTCTATTTAACATAGAAGCTGAACAGAGAGCATGGGATGGGATGGGAACTGACTTTGCAAAATCAGACTTACCATAGGTCCTGCAACACCAGGTAGACCCTCTCCTCCCTTCAGACCTGCAGGACCCTGCAGACACACAGGCATAAACAGCCTTTACAATTAAGTGACAACAACATGCCTTACAAAATAACTAATAAGTAACTGGCACGCTGTTATGATTTTAAGTGTGATCTAATTGCAAGCTGCACATTTCAAGAGAATCTGATGTTGACAGTGAGTGGAGGTGAGGGTGTGAGATATATTTTGTGTTACCATTGCACCAGTGGACCCTCTGCTTCCTCTGAAGCCTTGGAGCCCTGCAGGGCCACTTTTCCCTGGGGCTCCTGATGGACCTGGATCTCCCTGGAAACCACACATAACACACATATGTGATTCGATATCTGGCAGACAGCAGGCCCTTATGCAGTCATAAATCTCACCAAGAAAGCAAGTCACACCAAGAAGGAACATTTATCTTTTATTAGTCATAATTCGCTCAACACCGCAAGGTTTCCCCTGTTATTTATTAGCAAATTAGAGGATATGATGAGACCCAGGAGATATTCAGGCAGTGCTGGCTTAATCTAATCTAACAGTAATAAGGTGATGCTGGTAAGTGATTATGATCCTGACATTATGATGAAAGCCACTCACCTTGGCACCCTCCTTTCCGGCAGCACCCGGTAAACCATGTTCACCCGGTGGTCCCGGCGAACCTGGATGGCCTCTGTCTCCAGTTGGACCCGTCTCACCAGATTTGCCCTGGAAACAACCAAATTACATGCCGAACACCACGAATCAGTCATTTAAAACATGCTATCTGAAATAGCTAGTTGCTCCAGAATCAACTAACTTGCCATTAGCTGAGCCTCTTACCTGTGGTCCAACAACACCTGGGGGGCCGGGGGGTCCATTCTTGCCTTGAAAACCCTGAAAAATAAGACAAGTGAGTTAAAGCTGAAACAGAGCCAGCAAGATGCAGAGATCCCATTATATGAGGATTTAGTTTAGGTCTCTTAACTGGCACTATGACTTCAGTAATTCAACAATGAAGTCAAAGCTTTTCTCTTGTTTGCTGTGTTGACATGAACAGTAGATCATGTTTACTATGCTATATACCAAATATGTTGCTTTTTCGACATTAAATGTGACTCACTGGTTCCCCTCTCTGGCCTGGATGACCTGGTAATCCATCTTTTCCAGGTGGACCCTGAAAGGGGATCATTTTCTCACGTCATTGTAATGAATTGGGCATGACATGATGAAGGTGAGCATAACATGTGGGATGAGGTTAAAATTAGTAACATTAAATCACAGAGCAAACACGACACAATAAATACATCTTAGTCCACTCACATTAGGTCCTTTTGGTCCTGGTTCACCGTGTCTTCCCTGTGGTCCTTGGGGTCCCTAGAAAATAATAATACAGATTTTCTCTGTCTCAAGTCCTGGTTCTTGTGCTTCGCTGATTTATCAAACTGTAGATGTGATGCCACAATTGTTTTTCAGGCTTTACATCTATGGTCCTATTTAGGCAGTGTATGTACAGTATTATCCATGAGTCAGAAGATTACCTGTTCTCCGGAGGATCCTGAGGGACCTTCTTGTCCAGCAGAACCCTACCAGGTGGACAAATCAGATGACAAATAAAAACATAGCTCCTGTATGAAAGCCACGCAAACATTTTTAGTTTTCTGCCCGCCAATAAATCTTTAGCTTTCCCAAGATGGTCTTTGAGGGTGAGAGTGTAAACTGAAGTATCCCCTGCCAGACAGTAGCTTCTCACTGCACCAGATGGCCTGTCATCTAGAAGTGCACAGCAACAACCAGTTCCAACTCGGTCGACACATTCATCCATACTTTATGAGATAGGCAGGTGTGTGTTTATGTGAGTATAACTGTATGTGCATATGTCTTTGTTTATGGAAGCGTGTGTGCTTTCATGTGTGTCAGTCTAAGCTCACCTTTTCTCCAGGCTTTCCTGTGGGCCCCTTTGCTCCTCTTCCTCCCCTTGCTCCCTATTGGAAAACAAACAACAGTCTGATTAGCACATGCATAACTCATCTGGAGGTGGGAGATAAACGTCTGGTGATGTGAAAACACTGCCCTGATATAACAGTGTGCTTTCCACAAGCTGTGGTAAACATATAGTATCTGATTAGAGCACATGCAGGTTTATACATTGAGAAAAAAGGGTACATAAGCATTGCACCCATAGATGTACTCACATTAGGACCTCTTTGGCCCCCAGGCCCTGGCTGACCAGCTGGACCCTGCATTGTGGAGGTTATCAATTATTTGTCACTGTTGTTATTTTAGCTTAGCTCTTACACAGAAAAGTTTACATATTCTGACACTGTCAGAATGTGATTAAGGATTAAATTGCCACCATAGTCCTCACCCTTCGTCCTTTCTCTCCTGGGACCCCAGCCATACCAGGGAAGCCAAGTGATCCCTGGAGACACACATAGAGGTTAATCAGCCTCAACCCTCCATTTATCACACATCACCCCCAATGTCTCATTAACGTATAATTAACTACTGTATCAAATTAAAGCAAATCTAATCCATGAGCCCAACACAGCCTTAAATACATCATTCATCAACATGTAATGAATTGACTATTAATAAAATAGCCTTTTTTAATAAGCCATTTATCATCCTTTATTTTTAATCAGACGGGAAACAGTCCAGCCAAAGACACACATCTTGCTGGTTAAAGCTCTGATAAAGGAACCAGGGCACACATTCACCGATCATAATAGCACATCAATGCTAAATCACCTTGGAACCTTGTCTTCCTGGGTATCCTGGCAATCCAGGCACGCCAAGATTACCCTGCAGGGAGAATGCAACGAAAAGTGCAATAAAATCATTTAATGAAGATATGTATGACATTCTGCTTACTGTGCATGTACCAACACAGCAGGATATCTCGGAATTAATGCATATAGTGATGACAGAAAGAGTAAATGCTTAAACATGTACACTGGCTCAGTTTTGCCTTAGGAATGGGCTGTAACCAGATGTAATAAATGTCAGGGCATTAACAGCCATATGTTCAGTATTTCAGTGATTTTCAGACACTCATTTTATTTCAGAGTTTAGGAAAGTTTTGTCACAGCTGAAAACTAAGCTAAAGAAATGTAACTGTTCTGCCTAACATTTCAATGGCTGTGGAAGCACAATGCAGGTTTAGATAAGAGTTTTCATGTAATTTAAAGCCTATTTGATATCCACATCCTCTTCTTTTGTGTCATAACCTTTCCTTGTAATGTAAATGCAATCTTTTAAAAATGTACCTTCTCGCCAGCAGTCCCGGAAGCTCCTATATCTCCCATTGGTCCCGCTTGGCCCTTTAGTCCCTCTTGTCCATCCTCTCCACGAGCACCAGGAGATCCGTTATCACCCTAAAGTCAAGAATGAGTGTAGAAGGGAAGTTTATCTCCACTAGAGAGGAAACTAGAGAACAATTGAGAGAAAATAATACTGAGGCTTGTAATTTGTGGGTGCTCTCACCCTGTCTCCCTTGATGCCCATGTCACCCTTGAACCCAGGGAAGCCATCTTCTCCCTATGATACATTGAGAAGAGGTATTAAAATTAAAAGACCTCTCTTAATGTTAAATGGCATCATTACATTGCAATTTGTTAAGTGTCTTTCCAGTCACAATCCACAATTTGACAAAAAGTAATACTCGCAATCTGCTTTACTCACCTTCTCTCCTTTGCTCCCCTTTAGACCCCTAACTCCATCTGCTCCCTGTAAAACAGTGGGGAAAACACTTCATTACACAAGACTCTAACATCACTGTCTACTCTCAAGAAAAAAAACTCTGGACATCACATAGAAAAATCATTGGTTGCCTGTATTTCCAGAATAACCTCATCTTAGAACACTGAAATGATTTATAATTGTGCATTGATTTTCTCTTGACCTGACATTGCTCTATTATTGAGCAGTTATTGACTTAACATTAATTCCATACTCATGATTGTTTCCCCTAAGGGATGTTATGCCAAACTACCAGATAAAGTATGAGACATGTAACAACAAACACCAAGCAGAATTCCATTTCAAGACAACTTGACTTTTATTCCTGGATTTCAGAAGCACACTCAGTCAGAATGGACTGCTCCACACAGCTCTGCCCTCTCTCACTCTGACATTTCTCCCATCCATCACATGTTCCTCACTCTGTTGTTAGCAGTCCCCTTGAGAAACGAGGTGGTTTCCCTCCACCTGTCATCCGTCAGTCATAGACTCAAACAGCTTGTCCGTCACCGGCAAACATAAACGCAGAATGAAAGCGTGCGAGGGAATAAATATCCCAGTGGACATTACACCTGAGATCATGAAGATTTTGTGTCTCACCTTGACTCCACGGGTTCCCGGGTACCCAACAGGCCCTTGAGCACCTGGTAAACCCTACATGATAAAAAAAGAAACAACAATATTCTTCAGTCTTATCAAGCAGCGGCCAGCACTAATGCATTTCTCTGACCAGATGTGAAGCATTGCACTCAGTCTCTGTGTCCAGTCGTTTATTGTCAATACACATTTTCAGACAGAAAACATGGATGATGCTCATGAGTGCATGCTGCTGACTCTAAAGAAGATGACATTGTAGCAACACATTGATTATAATGATGACAGTCAGCTTTATTATAACCCAACATGAGTGCACAGTTGCAATAGATTGCAGGAAACAGCATGACGTTGCACTTTCAATATCTTGCTATGACACTATGGTAGACAAGCCTCAGATGCAGTTACCCACTTGGATGCCTTTCTCTCCCACGGGGCCCTCCCTTCCTGGGTGTCCCTGAAACATGAAAACAGGAATCAGATTGACTTAGCGCTTCTGCAAATACATCATTATTGTATCACTACTTGATGGAAATTTCTGAATGAAACCAACCAATGAAAAGAAGGAAACACCAGCGGCACTGGGAGAGAAGTGCCACAAAAATATCATTGTGGGTCACAAAGCTGTGCAGAACAATACATGGAGCATTAAGTGGAACTCATTCAAATGTGTCTGCCTGCAATCCAAAATGAATTCACGGAGATGAGAAAAGCCTCACTGTAAGTAGGTTTTGTTCATTATTGTCAATTTAGTCACACTGCTTTGGATATGGTATATGAAGGTTTTTGCCTGATATAGTGTATGTATATTTTTACACATTATGTAAAAAAATATTTTATGAAAACAAAAACTGATGAAAAATGTTTACCAAAATGCCTTGCTTGAATGAAATGCAGACTCTAGTAAATCAGCTGATGCTTTGGAGTTGCATTCACACTATAGCACAGATTTGACTGATGAAGTAGCAGCAGTACACTCTCTTTTTACATGTACAAAGATGCTTGATATTCAAAGGTATCCATGGAAATGTGCATATTTATGTGCTTTTATGTTAATGTATTCATTTATGTGTTTGTGTGTACTTACAGGAGGCCCATCAATGCCTGGCAGTCCCTGCATGCCTTGTTTCCCCAGGGGACCCTGTATAGGACAGATCGAGGTATGAATACTATAGTTGAGCTTCAGATATGATATAGCAACCTAACATCGCAAAAGACCACATTTCCCCCTTTGCTTCTCCTCTAGCAAACATTTTGTACTCATGACTATGTTCACTTTTTATTTCTTTTATCAGTCTAGCCTCATGATGTGCGCCAGCCAAGACCATCCCTAGTGTCTGTTATGTCTGTGTGTTTTTTTGTGTATTGATTTCCTGTCTAGCCCTGTCTTGTCTGAATAGGAGCCAGAAGTGGTTGGGTCGTACTCTGCAGCTCAACTCGCCTCCCCTGGGTATGTGATGACAGGGGTCACAAGGTCACAGCTTTAATTCTGAAATGAAGTGAGAGACATGTTACCTACCTTCTCCCCTGGCAACCCAATGGGACCCTGAGGACCAGGCAAGCCCTAGACCAGAACAAAGCATTAATCAGGTTAAGTGTCACAAGACCTGGAAATGGCTGGGAGTTGAGGTTTGCTCGAGTCTGTGCACGTGTACATATGGTATGTTTGTATGTAAGAGTCATGAACAGTTTATGTGGGTGTCCTTGTGTGAGCTAGGGGTTTGGAGGAATTTTTGGCATACTGGAAAATATGATTAAATCTCCTTTATATGACTGTACTGTCTCTGACAACATTTTAAGGTATAATTTTGTTGCAGTGAGGTGAAATCCAAAAACATAATTTTCACGAGGTAATAAAACCAGACTTTTATTCTGACAACATTTTAGTTTAATGCAGTTGGATTGTAAAAAGGTTTTATGCACCCAAAAGGCAAGAGAATTATTTAAAACTATAGAAGAGCAAGTTTACCTTAGTAAAAAACACAACAATCATTAGTTTTTATGCCGCAAAAAATCAAAAGAAATAAAGTGTCTGTGTGAGAAAGAGAGAGCAAATGTGTGTATGCAACTGTTTGCAAGTGATGCTTGGTGTAACGAGCGGATGAACTCTCATAGCGACAGGACAGTTTTTTTGTGTTGGTACAGTACCTGTACTCCTGGATTTCCTTGTTGACCTGGGGGCCCTATCTCTCCTGGTGGGCCCTGACAAGAATAAACGCTGGTAAGTCACACACACTGCCTTCACCCATGATCTTTGTCATAAGCTCATCATCATATGTTCATAAGAAGGCCACACTAAGCCACTCTGGCTGATGTTTCTATAGCTGAGATCACTTAAAAAATCCCACATACTCATTTTCATTAATCTATTATACATACATTATAGTTGTCAGTGGCATTAATTTGTTATGAGGATTAAATAATGTGTTGATGAACGTAGCAGGACTGACCAGGTTGCCCTTTGACCCTTGTACTCCATCGCTTCCACCAATACCCTGATAAAAGTGCACACATACAAGATTTTTTCAACAAAAAAGGACAGCTCAAAAGCTTGATGAATCAAGGACCAAGAGGACCCTTTAAGAGATTGAATAGCTGTGATTCTGTAATCAAGGCAATTATGACTTACTGGTTGGCCAGGTGGGCCAGGTGGCCCCCTAGGCCCAACAAGACCCCGAGGACCCTGGAGACAAGACACAGCAAATAGTCAGCATCTAACTTTGCATTCATTATGAGATGGAGTGAGTGCAGAATAAAACATCATAAATCACAAATAAGGAGAGAAAGAGTAAAAGACAGGGAGAGACACATTATATATTTTAGTATGTGTGTGTGTGTGTGTGTGTGTGTGTGTGTGTGTGTGCATCTGGTTTTGTATGTAGCCACGGAGGCTGTGCTAGCCTGTGTTTGCGTGTGTTTGTGTGCTCTGTTTTTGTCAGCCTCTCTCTTTGTAGGCTGGCCAAGCCACCTGTTCCAAAGCCACATCTGTGATCTCCTGGGAAGTGATTGATATGGAAATATAATCATTCAGGCCAGGATTTTATCTCTTCCCTCTCCGACTATCTCTTTTTCCTCTCTCCATCTCTCTTATCTATTCCACCACCTACCAAATTTCTGTCTCGCGTTTGTCTCCTGCTGTCTCACTTTTCCCACAGCTCCCTGTCTCTCATCAAAACAGCCAACTCCTCTCCTTTGCTTTTCAGTATGTTTGTAGTTTAACACCGTTAAACACAGCTTTCCTAAAATGTCTTATGGCACTCTAATTCTTCATGCACTGGGTGATCCATTTAGAGGGACAGAGCCCCACTAAGTCCCCACCTCACCTACTGAGAGAAGGAGTGTGAGTCATAACCAATCAACCAATGTTCAGCACAGAGGTACAAAGGAAAAATGTCAGCTTCTGCAGTGGTGCTCTTAAGATCTTTGTGGATTCTCAGATATCCGAAGTTACTTTTCAGGTAGTATTTCTCTGATAGATTTTGAATATACTAGCATGCTATGCCGTCCCATATTTTTATGTTCAAGCTGCACACCTTTTTCCAGTGACCTTTTCACTCTTAATCCTAGGGTGAACACTGAGGCAGTATTGCATTAATAAGGTTTGACTGTCCTAGTTTCTTTTTATAGTTGTTGTATATTGTAAAAAATTGTGCAGGGTTTCTACATGTACAATATGAGCAGAAGATTTTATACTTGTGTAAGTTCTTCTGTAACATTTTGTCTGAAACTTCTGCTAGAACATAGAATTTAGTGATCTCCCACAATCCCCTCAGGGTTTGTTGTAGATTATTTTTCTGTGTTTCTGCACTAAGAATAAGGTTTTTGTGTTAGTGTATTTCTGACATTCCTAAAGTACAGGCTTGATATAGTAAGCATTGTTAATCTAGAGAACTAATAAACAAACTATTTTGATGTAGCATTATGAGGAAGCATCATATCCGTCCAGATGTGGTTACTCACAGGTTCTCCTGGTTGCCCTCTTGGCCCCACAGGTCCATCAGCTCCCTAAAATAACAAAGATGAAAACAGATTCAACACATACATCTCATGCACCTCTCTGAGTCAACCTCAGGCATGGATCCATTTATATCCCCACAGACATAATCTGTGAAAATAGCTTATTAAAGAAATTCACTGCCTGACAGATAAGGCTCAACTATCTTTGAGCAAAGACTAATAGACCACTCTCTCAAACTTCACCCGCCCGCCTGCATGGATAGATACTATCTTGATAGAGCTTCTATCTTTCATATTTTAAATTCTATATTAGGGATGCAGTGCATAGCTTTCATGTCTTTTGCAAACCTTGATACTGAATGAACTTGGGCGAGCATAGTGGAATTAAAAAATTCAGGAGTTTATGACTTCATTTCAGTAAAGCCTGCTTTGATCTGTGGTGCTTTACCATCTAAATGGTTTGTAGAACTGATTCATTGACCTCGAAAGGTTTTCCCTTTTAACCTTGTATGATGGGGTAAAAAAAATAAGAAAAACAAAGCACTGCTGCAGGATGTCTTTTCTGTTGCAAGTCAAATCTGTATTCTTGTAAGTACCCTGCACTCACCTTTTCTCCCGGCTCTCCAACAGGCCCATGGGGGCCAGGCTTTCCTCTGTCCCCCTACAAGATAAAAGCATTAGCAACAAGCCTCAAGATATTTAGGACTGTTCTGTTTATAGCAGAGCAGCATCAAGCAGATGCTTCTTAGTGTATATTGTTATCACAGAAATCACAACAATCATCATGATCATAATATGCAAATAAACATCTGCCATATGATGTGTAAGGTATTCAAGCATATCGTGCTGGTGTGTGTCTGCATGACTAAATGAATACAGTGGCAATGTTAAACTACCAAACCTAACTCACTCTATGCCCTTTGTTTCCTGGGAGACCTGGCAGGCCGTCAAAACCCCTGTCACCCTGAAAAGTAATAGAGAAGAAAGTGCATTAAACCCTGAGACACACACACATACGGTAATGTGTAAACATTAGCTGAATTGTACTGAAAGTCTCCCCTGGCAGAGCCTCCCATCTGCTCTGAGTATGTGTTGGGGAGAGGGAGCTTTCAGATCAGCTCTAGGTCTGCTAAAATGCTGCTTTGACTGATAAAGACTCTGCTGTTCTGTCAGACCTGGCATCAAGGGACCCTGATTTATTTACTAAGCTCTTCCTGCAGCTGTTAGGTATTGAGTTGCCTCGTTGTCAATACATACAAAAAGCTGTGGGCTGCTGGATACCTAAAGGCTTACACTTGCAAGTGGAGATAGTTTGTTATCGTACAAGACCTGGCTGCCTATATACACGTAGTATTGTGTTCATGAAAACAAGAAACTGAACTAACTGTAACATCAAATACCTAAATTACCTACATTGGTAATAGGGTCTAAAAACAATGTAGCATTCACACAACTATTAACCTCAGCTAGTGTCCATAAATGCATTAAGGTCGTAAACAAAAACCCATGCAGTAAGATCTCAACGAGCTTACCTTAGAGCCTGTTTCACCTGGAGCACCACGACCTCCGTCCACTCCTGCATGCCCCTAAGAGATACACAGTCCAGTTAAAATAGGTTTTTCTTTATAGTTCATAAGGCACAGCATGCGTCTAACACAAGCTGCAGATACAGAGGTTTTTAGTGTGGAAACCTGCAATACTCAAGATCTCTCACCCTCTTTCCTTGCTTTCCATTAATTCCTGGAGGGCCTGGCAACCCCTGTGGCCCCTACATGAGAAAGGAAGAGAGTAAGACAAATGGAATAACTGTGACAAAGACTGAACAGTGTGACAAAAAACAAACCATGGTATGATGGAAGGTAGTTGTGAGGTAAAAATAATGTGTGGTCTTACAGTAGGGCCACTGTCCCCGCTGTCTCCTTTTAACCCTTTTGGACCTGTAACACCCTGCAAAACAAACACAAGAACTTATTTCAGCATGGAATGATATGGAGAAGCAATTTAGCAGCAAACAAACAAAATACAAATGAGCTAAGAACAAATCATCTTAAACATCTGTTCATTTTTGCAACCCTGCAGTGATTTTACAATCACAGAAATTTGAACATACTGAGCATGCATAATGATGAGGTTGAGATGGGAAGGCAAGAGAAGCGCTTGCGCTCGGTGAGACAGAATGTGAAGTTGAGGTAAAAGGTTGAAGGAGCCCTAGAGGTTTGATGGACAAGGTCAGGGGAGCACCTTACCAGTGGGCCTGGTCTCCCTGTAAGACCCATTGGACCTGGAGGTCCCTTCAGTGACAGCTGGAAGTAAAACATAACTGGGTGGTTTATGTACTCTTAACAAAGTAACTTTTGACTTTTAATGTGCAATGAATTGGTCATCATACAGGATAAAATTCAAATGTCACCAGTCACCAATGTTGTAATATGTCAATATGACACAGAAATACGGGTTTTGTGAAGTATACCTTAGTCTGTTGCAGGATAGCCTGTGCCTGCGCTTCCTGGGGAGACACGATTGGCCCCTTCTGGGAATCACCTCCATACTGGAACTGGAGGCAATGAAAAAGAGGAATCAGCTCCCACTACAGGATTCCCCATATGTAAATGAAGTTCAATCACACAGCCCCCCCTTGTGGTCATGCCACCACTCCACAAGGTATCTGCAGGTGTCTGCATGTGCGTGAACAAGCATGAGGTCTTACCGGTAGCATCAACAGTGTTCCTGGAGGACCTGGAATCCCATCAACCCCAGCAAGGCCAGGTCGTCCTGGGGGACCCTGAAAAAGAAAATAAAAGCATTGGCTACTGTGTGTGTGTGTGTGTGTGTGTGTGTGTG